>JABUQX010079729.1:30000-46477 GCA_015478945.1 Trachelipus rathkii
GGAGGCCTCCCTTGAGGCGAAAAAATGATAACCCAAATTTTTACCTGCCCTGGACCTTTTTTGGCCTTGACCTTTTTGGCCCAAATTTTTTCCTGACCTTGACCTTTTTGGGCCTTGACCTTTTTGGCGCCCTTTCGAAGAAAGGGCGCGCCAAACGTGCGTAGCAAACCGTTATTGTATCGAGTGCCCACCCTATTAATTTTGCCACCCCTTAGGGCTTAGCCCTTTTTTATGTCTTAACCGTTAGTTGACCATGATATTTCGAACCAAACCTTTGCGTCTTCATGCGTCATTTTGGGCCCACCCTAATTTTAGGCCTTACCACCTAGGGCTTAAGCCTATTTTTGATATTTCGTCACATCTTACACACGCAGTCGCGCGCGCACACACACAGATTTACTTACACACACAGATTTACTTACACTCACACAGATTTACTTACACACACACACAGATTTACTTACACACACAGATTTACTTACACTCACACAGATTTACTTACACTCACACAAGATTTACTTACACACAAAGATTTACTTAACACACAAACAGATTTACTTACACTCACACAGATTTACTTACACACCACAGATTTACTTACACTCACACACAGATTACTTACACACACAGATTTACTTAAGCCCACTCAACACACCCCCAGAAAAATTAACTTACACACAGATTTCTTACACACACACACAATTACTTACCCACACACAGATTTACTATACTCACACACCCAGATTTACTTATACACACATTCACTAGGACACTTACACACACTACGACACTTATACACACTATGACACTTATAAGCACTTACATTTACCCATAGACACTTACACTTTACCCACTTAACACACAAACACACACACACAACCACACACACACACCACACACACCACACCACACACACACACACCACACACACACCACACACATACACTTACACTTATACATACATTCACTATGACCACTTAACACTCACCCCATAGATACTTGCAGCTTACATTTACCTTTAACACACCGTACCAAACACGACGACCAATCCTTTGGCTTCCATGGGTCAATCTTTGAAACCACCCTATTTTTTTGGCCATCCCTAATTTCGACAACGCTAATTTTTCGACCAACCCTTTGTCTTCCATGGGTCAATGCAATTTTGAAAACCCAAATTTTTCGGTCAACCCTTTTGTATTCTACGGTACTTTTGATGCCTCAGCTGTGATGGCCTCAACTTTGATGCCCCCAAACCTTTGATGCCTCAACTTAATGCCCCCAGCCTTGATGGCTTTTCACCTTTGTTGATTTGGCTCAACTTTGTGATGGCCTCAACTTTTATGGCAAGTCAACTTTGGATGGTGACAAATCTTTTGAGTGGTACCTATATTGTTGGTTTCAGCTTTTGATGACTCAATTTATTGATGCGTTCAAACGATTATGATGTTCCCATTCAACGTAAGAGTAGGTCTAGTTGATGTTTCTATTAGTGTTCTATGAGATTGATGAGTGCCAGTGTGAGGCCCAGTGAGCTTGCAATTGAGTGCCAATGTAGTGCCTAAGTGAGTGCCAATGGGCCAAGGGCAAGTGCCACATAGTGCCAACGATGGCCACTTTTTCCTAAGCCTTTTCTATGCCTCCCTAGCCTAAGAAATAGCCTAATATGGGTGTCTACCCTTATGTTATAAGGTATGTTGAGGATCGATGTTGTATATTACAAGTGCTAGGATGCTTCCTATTATGAGTTAGTCTTTTTCTAACCCTTATACACATCATATTTTTATTACACAAATTTACACTAAAGTTACAAATACATACACTATGGCACTTAACACACATTCACTATGACACTTATACACCACTTACACTCGTCCTTAGACACTTACACTCACCCATAGACACTTACACTCACCCATAGACACTTACACTGTGACACTTAGAGGATTCCATTGGTGTATATTATAAGTTTACCTAGGATGTTTTCCTACTATGAGTTAGCATTTTCTAACCTCTTCTAACCTTTTCTACCCTACATCATAGAACAGAGCTAATATTGATGTCTTCCCCTAGGTTATAATTGGAACACCAAGGCGCAGCATGCGCCCTCCGCGCAAAGACAGTCAACCGCGCACCCGCAGGTGCGCCCCGCCGCGTCCCCGCCCGCCTCGTTCCCGCCGCCGCGTGGCCCGCAGGCGCAATATTCCCGCCGCGAATGAAAAAATTATATATATTTACTACGCGTCATTCATTTTTATTTTCATACTGTAAACAGTTTTTATAAAACATTTTTGCGAACCTAAAACTGTAACTCATTTACAGACAGCTTTTATATTTTACTTAATACTTTTAATTCTATAAATTTTTTAAAAATTGTATGTAAGAAGAAAAAAAACATGAGTTAAAGCAGTAAAACATGAGTTAAAGCGTAAAGCAGTAAAACAAAAAAGCATATTAATCCCCCCCTTGGTGTTAGCACCAACCTCTTATTGATTTACTGATTTTACTGCTTTTAAGTATGAATGTTAATAAATATATGATTAAAGCAGTAAAACATAGTTAAAGAAAGCAGTAAAACATGATTAAAGCAGTAAAACATATACGTTAAAGCAGTAAAGCATAAAACAAAAGCATGAACTAATCCCCCGCCCCCTTGTGTTAGTTCCACACCTCATTGATTTACTGATTTAACTGCCCTTTAAGGTATGTAATGTTGATAAATATATGAGTTAAAGCCAGTAAAAAAACAATATGACGTAAAGCAGTTAAAAAACTGAGTTAAAGCCAGTCCTAAAAACAGTAAAACAAAAAACGCAAACTAATCCCTCACTTGGGGTATAGGTCACACCTCTATGATTTACTGATCTTACTGCTTTAAGGTATGTAAGGTTAATATAATATATATGTTAAAAGCAGTAAAAACATATGTACGAGATTAAGCGGTCAATGAGGGCGGGTGGTGTGTGTGGTTGTGTGCGTTGTGTGGGGTGTTGTGGGGTGTGGTGTGCAACTGACGGTCTATGCTGCATTTCCCCGACTCGGGCTGTACGGACGATGTAATTTCTTAGTAAAACATTGAGTTTAAAGCAGTAAAACAGTAAAACAGAAAAGCCATACTAATCCCCTTGTGCTATGTAAACACCTCTATTGATTTACTATTTACTGCTTAAGGTATTGTAATTTTTAATAAATATGTGAGTTAAAAAAAAGTAAAACATGAGTTAAAGCTATAAAAAAAGAGTAAAGCAATAAAGCAGTAAAACCAAAAGCATACTAATCCCTTAGGTGTTAGGTAACACCTCTATTGATTTATCTGATTACTGCTTTAAGCGTATGTGAATGTAATGTTTTAATAAAATCGTACAAGTGTAGTAAAATAAAATGTTTATATATCAGACAGCTCTGTGTTTTTTTTCTTCTTTACATACAATTTTTAAAAAAATTTATAAATTAAAAAACAATTATTAAGTAAAATATAAAAGATGTCTAATGAGTTACAGTTTTTAGGTTTCGCGAAAATGTTTTTAATAAAAATTTAAGTATGAAATAAAAAGAAGACTCGTAGTTATATACATATATGTTCATTCGCGCGGAAATTGCGCCTGCGGTGCGCACGCGGCCTGGAACGCGGCGGCGGGGACTCGGCGGGGCGCACCTGCGTTGCGGGTTGACTGTCTTTGCGCGGAGGCGCATTGCTGCGCCATATGTTGTTCCAATTATGACCTAGGGAAGACATCAATATTAGCTCTGTCTTGATGAGGGTAAAAAGGCTAGAAAAAGTTAGAAAATGCTAACTCATAGGAGGAAGCATCCTAGCAACTTATAATATACACCAATCGCAAGTGTCTACGGGTAAGTGTAAGTGTACTATGGTGAGTGTAAGTGCTGCTAATGCGCGTGAGGTAAGTGTTCTATGGACGAGCTTAAGTGGTATAAGTGTCATAGTGAATGCTTTGGATAAGTCCATAGGTATGTGTGTATAAGTTTCATAGTGTATGTGTGTATAAGTTTTATAGTGTGTATAAGTGTTAGAAAAGACTAACTCAAGTAGGAAGCGTCCTAGCAACTTGTAATATACACCAATCGAATCTCATACCTTATAACATAGGGTGTAGACACCCATATTAGGCTATTCTAGGCTCCAAGGGAGGCTAGGGGGAAAAGGCTTTTGAAAAAAGTGCCACCTCCAGAGTTGGCCACTACGCTGTGGCACTTCACTTAGGCATCTATGTGGCACTCACTTGCGGCACGCACTTGCGCACTCATTGGCACTCATTGGCACTCACTTGCACTCACCTGGCCTCATCTAATACTCATAGAACACTAAAAGGCACCATCACTAGATACTCCTTACGTTTATTTGGAACCATCAAAGTTGAAACCACAATAAATCTGAGTCATCAAAGCTGAACCAACAATATAGGTACCATCAAAGATGTCGTCATCAAAGTTGAGCCAGAAAAGTTGCACGCCAGCAAAGTTGCAGCCATCAACAAAGGATGACCAGAGCCATCAAAGCTGGGCATTTAAAGTTGAGCATCAAAGTTCTGGGGCATCCAAAGTTGAGGCCATCAAAGCTGAGCATCAAAATTTACCGTAGAATACAAAAGGGTTGACCTAAAAGGAATTTGGGTCTCCAAAATTGCCACCTCCTGGCAAGACAAAGGGTTGTCGCAAAAAATTAGATCTGCCGAAAATAGGGATGGCCAAAAAAATATCGGGCTAGTCAAAATTGACCCATGGTTGAAGACCAAAGGATTGCTCGTTCGTTGTACGTGTGTTTATAAGTGTAAATGTAAGTGCAAGTATCTATGGTGAGTGTAAGTGTCATAGTGAATGTATGTATAAGTGTAATGTATGTGTGTGTTGGTGTGTGTGTGTGTGTGTGTTGTGGTGGTGTGTGTGTGTGTTCAAGTGGTAAATGTAAGTGTGTCTATGGGTAAATGTAAGTGCTTATAAGTTTCATAGTGTGTATAAGTGTCATAATGTGTATAGGTTCCTAGAATGTGTGTATAAGTATAATAGTGAATGTGTGTGTAAGTAAGTCTGTGTGTGTAAGTAAATCTTGTGTGTGTGTGTGTGAAGTGTGAGTGTAAGTAAAATCTGTGTGTGATGGGTAAGCTAAATCTGTGTGTGTAGAGTAAATCTGTGTATGAGTTGTAAGTAAATCTCGTGGGTGTAAGTAAATCTGGGAGTGTAAGTAAATCGTGTGTGTAAGTAAAATCTACCGTGTGTGTAAGCTAAATCGTGTGATGTAAAGTCAATCTGTTGTGTGTAAGTAAATCTGCTGTGTGTGAGTGTAAGTAGTAAATCTGTGGTTGAGTGTAAGTAAATCTGTTGTGTCGTAAGTAAATCTGTGTTGTGGCCTGCGCAGCGTGCTGTAGAGTGACCGAAATATTCAAAAAAATAGAAGCTAGCCCCTAAAGGGGCCAAAAATAGAGGGTGGCCAAAATTGACCCATGAAGAACCAAAGGGTCTCAAATATCATGCGTCAAAACAGGTTATAACATCAAAAAATTAGGGCTAAGTCCCCTAAAGTGCCAAAAAATTAGTGTGCGGCCCAAAAATTGACCCCATGGAAGACCAAAGGTTGCCGTCGAAAATATCATGCCAAAACAATGGGTAAGACATCCAAAAAAAGGGCTAAGCCCTAAGGGGCCAAAAAATTAGGGTGGCACACGTACAACGTTGGCTTACGCAACGTTTGGCGCCCTTCTTCGAGAACGGGCGGCCAAAAAGGTTAGGGCCAAAAAGAGTCAAGGCCCAAAAGGTCAAGGTCAGGTAAAAAATTGGGCCAAAAAAAAAGCGTTTCAAGCGCAAAAAAAGGTCAAAAATGCAGTAAAATGGCGTTATCATTTTTCCCCCAAGGGAGGCCTCCAATATGGAATAAAAATTTTGGGTTATCATTTTTTACCCCATTTGATTCTGGAATTCCTCTTCCTACTACTACTATTTATTCGCTCGATGTTAACTAAAAAATTTCAAAGTTTTTAAATAATCCGTATTTCTTTATTTATTATTATTCTTATATTATTATTAATCTATGTACATTGACAAACCATCACGAGAAAACACAACAACCCGCACTCCTTACAGATACGAAACTACTTCTCTCTGTAAACATGTTGAAATAGACTACTTAGCCTAAATTTTAGGATATCCTTTTGTAGCCCGGGACGATTTAGCCTAATTCCAGCGTCAAAATATATTTCCAAAACTGACCTTTCGTGTAAAAAAATGTGGTTGCAAAACACGTTAGGCCTAAATTGAGCGCCTAAATTATAGATAAGCCTTTTTGTATCCTATGCTGATTTAAGGCCTAATACCAGTTCAAAAAGTAATTCCAGTATAACAAGAATCATTGTTATTATATACTTTTATTAAATATATTTCAAACTTAAACATGCTGTATCGGTAAGATCCTTTAAGCAGTAAAAGAAATGTTTTCCTTACTTTTGATTGGTCGGAGTAATCCTGATCTCTATATGACCTCGTATGTGATTGTCGAGAATTATTTTATCGTCTTTTGAAAAATAACTTTGTTCTTTAAACTTTTTTGCTTGCATACGAATTATTGATCTTTTATTTTTTTCTATTAGACCCCAACTCATTTTAAAATAATCATAGTCATTTTATCTGTTAAGCGGTGCACAAGTAATCTGATTTTGTATTAAATGTTTTATTTTACTAAGGGTATATCATATTTATAATAAATACTTACATTGAGGAATAATTATTAATTTCAACTAGAATAGATAAAATTAATTCACTAGTTTTATAGTAGATCACGTGAAGCAAAAACGCAAGAGCGCCCGCCGGCAAAAAGCGCGACCGGTGCGAACCGACGCATGAACCCCCCGGCGTAATATTACTACGCGTCGCGAAAAATTATGAGGGCGTGGTATTTTCAAAGTGGTAGGGCAACATCCCCTATGAGGATTGACATTCTTTTAGGACACCGTCCCATGTCATTATGCATTATATTAGTTGCTGTTACGTATCAAGGTATATTACGAACCTTATAACATAGTATCAGCGCATTAGTTTATTTAAAGTCCTGTTATATCAGTTATTACAAACAATAGGAGCATATTCTCGATGGTTTGCCGATATGCATACAACATCTGATAAAAGAGAGACAGAGAAGAAGAGTCGTATTAACTTACATAATTCTGTAATTTTGAAGTATAATGATATGATAAAAATACTGGAAATCCATAAAGAGAAAATTACGGTTGTTACAATGAGCGGGTAAGTTATTATGCATGTACACACATTGTGTAATTTTAACTAATATAGTAATATAGTAATAAATATTTTAGAATAAACAACTTTTTTTCATTTTAAACTTATACATAGAGAAGAAAAACCGTAAAGACATACCTTGAAAAGGGAGGGAAGGGATAACTTCTATACATTAAACTCTACGTCGTATATAGGTGAAACTTTAAGGCATACTTCTCTCTTAAGGCATTTAAAACTGTTTTACATTCCTTAAAGTAATAAAATCTTAAAGGCATACACAAAGAGGAACATGGCATACGTCACAGCCGGAGTATTTGTTCTATTTCCTCAAGGAATTATAACTTTAGAAAAAATAAAACAAACTGCTTTTCTACAAAACAAAATATTCTTTTCAAAACAAATGTTTTTTCAGAAACTTACCAGTGAAATGGTATTTCTATAAATAAAATTAAAAATGTTCAGTAAAAAATAAAATGAACGATTTTTTTTTCATAAATTTAAAGGGGGGGGGGGGAAACTGCAAATTTGGAAAAATACAAAAAAATGATGTAATGAAAGTTTACAACGCGTATCATAAAGAAAATATTTTCGCGAACCGCGTAGAATATTACGCCGGCGTTCATGCGTGTGTCGGTTCCCACCGGTCGCGCTTTGCGGGCGCTTCTTGCGTGTTTGCTTCACTGTGATCTACAATAAATCTGTGAATTATATATATCTATTCTAAGTAAATTAATAATTTATCCTCAATGTAAGTATTTATATAAATATGATATACACTTAGTTAAAAATAAAACACTTTTAAACAAAATCAGATAACTTGTGCCGCTTAAACAGCTAAAATGACTCATGAAATTTTTTAAAATGAGTTGCGTCTAAAAAGATAATAAAACACACACTTCCTCAAATACAAGTTTAAAGAACAAAGTTAATTTTCAAAAAGACGATAAAATAATTCTCGACCAATTACATTACGCAGTCATATAGAGATAAGAATTACTCGACCAATCACAAGTAGGAAAACATTCCTTCTTACCTGCTTTAAAGGATCTTACCGATCCAGCATGTTTCAGATTGAAGAATATATTATGAAAAATAAAATAATAAACAATAATTCTTGTTTATACTGGAATTACCTTTTGACCTGGTATTAGCTTTAAATTAGCTGTCTATTAAAAAAGGCATCCTAAATTTATGGATTAAATTAGGCCTAACGTAGTTTATTGCACCACATTTTACAGAAAAAGGTCAGTTTGAAAAATATATTTGACTGGAATTAGCCTAAATCCCCCGGCTACCAAAAAAGATTATCCTAAATGGTTGTGGTGGGTTTTAGCAACTAAAGTAGTTATTTCAACACATTTTTACAGAGAGAGGTCAGTTTCGTATCTGTAAGAGTGCGGTTGTTGTGTTTTCTCGTGATAGATTCAATGTACATAGATAATAAAATAATAATTTAATAAAGGAAAATCCGAAATATTTTAAAAAAACTTGGTGGAAATATTTTAGTTAACAATCGAGCGAAATAATATAATATAAGAGTGGAATAATTTTTATTTAAATAAAACGTTTAGAAAGATTTAATAAAAATGCATGTTATGTAAACAGAGAAGAACTTATTTTGTGATTTTACTTATTTACATGGCTAAAGATGATGTAAAGCAGTAAGTCAATAGAACAAAAGGTGGCATAGCTTGCTGTAGAGGGGTGCGAGGGGTGACCTTACTGATTTACTGATTTATTGCTTTAAGGTACGTAAAATAATAAGTTTTTAAAAATTCATAAAAATTAGTAAAAAGTTATTTTAAAACTTGATGTAATAAAATATAAACAAAAAAGTATTAACAGTAATAATTAAATTCTTTGTTCAAAGATAATGATTGATTTTATTATAGAAGTTTTAAGAAAACTTTGAAAGTAATTTATTATATTTTGAATGCATAAAAAAATGTACGTGTTTAATTAAAACATAAATGTTTTAAAATGATACGTTATATGTTTAAGTGAGTGTGCGTGTGTCGTGTGTTGTGTGTGTGTGTGTGTGTGTGTGTGGTGGTGTGTAAAGTAAATCTGTGTGTGTAAGTGTAGTGTAAGGTTTAAATCTGTGTGTGTAAGTAAATCGTGTGAGTGTGTGTAAGTAAATCTTTGTGAGTGTAAGGAAATCTGTGTGTGAGTGTAAAGAAAATCTGTGTGAGTGTAAGTAAATCTGCGTGTTAAGTAAATCTGTGTGTTGTGTGTGTAAGTTGTGTGTGTGTGTGTTGTGTGGTGTGTGTGTGTGTGTGACAGCTGTGCTAAAGTGTATAAGTGTAAGTGTCTATGGTAAATGTAAGTGTCATAGTGAAGTGTTCATAAGTGTGTGTACCAAACGATAACTCTGTGTGTGTTGTGCTGTGTGTGTGTGTGGTGTGCGTGTTGTGTGTGTGTGTGTGTGTAGTTGTCTGTAGTTCGTGTTGTGACAGCTGTGAGATATGCAGTAAAAAGAAGTTCGTAAATAATAATAAAAAAACAAAAAATGCATGAAGTAAAATAAACACTAAGTATAATTTAATAAAAAATAAAAATAAAATAATAAAAATAATAAAAATAATAATAAAAAAAATTAAAAATAATAATAAAACAAATAAAAAGTATTTAAAACAAAATAAAAAACATAAATGTTTTAATAAAATTATGAGTTAAAGCAGTAAAACATTAGAGTTAAAGCAGTAAAACATAAAAGTTGAGTTAAAACATGAGTTAAAGCAGTAAAAACATGAGTTAAAAGAGGTAAAGCAGTAAAACAAAAGCATTGATTTACTCCTTGGTGTCAGGTCACACCTCTATTGATTTACTGATTTTACATGCTTTAAAGATCTCTGTTAGGGGAGGGTTATAGGTGAAATGCTATCTCGGATAGCGTGAGAGAGTGTGGTTGGCATGTGTAGAATTTAGTTGGTGTTTCTCATATAATATGTGTTTCTTTATTAATAAGGCAAGTCAAATCAACATGAATTAATATAATGAAGTGTTGAGAAGCCAAGTAAAAACATATGAGTTAAAGCAAGAAAACATGAGTTAAAGCAGTAAAGCAGTAAAACAACAGCATACTAATCCCCTTGGTGATATGCTAGCATCTCTATTGGATTACTGATTACTGCTTTAGGTATAGGAAGTTTAATAAATATATGAGTTAAAAGCAGTCTTAAAACATGAGTTAAAGCAGTAAAAAACATGAGTTAAAGCAGTTTTAAAGCAGTAAAACAAAACATACTAAATACTACTAATATGTAACACCTCTATTGATTACTGATTTACTGCTTTAAAGGTATTGTAATTTAATAAATATAATGAGTTAAGCAGTAAAACATATGGAGTTAAAGCAGAAAACATGAGTTAAAAGCAGTAATTTAAAGCAGTAAAACAAAAGCATACTAACCCCTTGTTGCTATGGTAACACCTCTATTGATTTACTGCATTTACTGCTTTAAGGTATGTAATTTTAATAAATATGTGAGTGAAAGCAGTAAATTATATAGTAAAGCAGTAAAAACATGAGTTTAAAGCATTAAAGCATAAAAGCAAAAAGGCATACTAATCCCTAGGTGTTAAGGTAACACCTCTATGATTTACTGATTTACTGCTGTAGATGTAATGTTAATGTTTTTAATAAAATTTCGTACAGTTGTAGTAAAATAAAATGTTTATATATCAGACACACTCTCGTTTTTTCTTCTTACATACAATTTGTACAAAATTTATAAATTAAAAAGTATAAGGTAAAAAATATAAAAGTTGTCTGTAATGAGTTACAGTTTTAGGTCGCGAAAATGTTTTTAATAAAAATGTTTAAGTATGAAATAAAAAATGAATGACTCATAGTAAATATATATTTTTCATTCGCGCGGAATATTTGCGCCTGCGGCGCTCGCGGCGGCGTGGTCCCGCAGGAATATTGCGCCTTGCGGGCGCACGCGGCGGGCGGGGACGCGGCGGACGGGGACGCGGCGGGGCGCACCTGCGGGTGCGCGGTTGACTGTCTTTGCGCGGAGGGCTCATGCTGCGCCTTGGTGTTCCAATTATGACCTAGGGGAAGACATCAATATTAGCTCTGTTCTATGATGAAGGGTAGAAAAGGATAGAAAAGGTTAGAAAATGCTAACTCCATAGAGGTGAAATACATCCTAGCAACTTTTAATATACACCAATCGCAAGTGTCTATTGGGTAAGTGTAAGTGCCTATGGTGAGTGTAAATGTCTGATGCGTGAAGAAGTGTCTCTATGGCGAGTGTAAGTGGTTATAAGTGTCATAGTGTGTATAAGCGGGTATAGGTGAATGTGTGTATAAGGTCATAGTGTATGTGTGTATAAGTGACCCATAGTGTGTATAAGTGTTAGAAAAAAGACTAACTCATAGTAGGAAGCATCTAAGCAACTTGTAATATACACCAATTCGATTCCTCAACTTATAAAACCTAGGGCTAGACACCCAGTATTAGGGCTATTTATAGCTCAGGGAGGCTAGAAAGGCCTTGAAAAAAAGTGGCACTCAGTTGGCCCTATGTGGCACTCAGTGGCACTATGTGGCACTCACTTGGCACTCATTGGCACTCACTGGCACTCATTGGCATCTTGGCACTCAACTTGGCACTCACCTGTCACTCACCCAGCACTTATAGAATAATCATAGAACACTAATAGAACATCACTAGTTACTTCTTACGTTGATTGAAATATGTGACGGTGACACCGAGTGGCCAAAAATTAGCGTGGGCCAAAATTGAACCATGGTAATGGCAAGGTCAAGCCGAAATATCATGGTCAAACAAGGTTAAGACAATCAAAAAGTTAAAACCTAAAAGAAGGACAAAAAATTACCGCTGCGTTCAAAAATTGACCCCTGGTATCTGTCAAGCTTTGGAGAAAAGGTTCCAAGGACAAAAGGGTAAAGCATCAAAAAAAGTGCAAGCCCTAAAGGGTGCCAAAAAATTAGGGTGGGCCAAAATTGACCCATGTAGTGATGGGCAAGGTCAAGCCGAAAAATATCATGTTCAAAACAAGCTTAGACATCAAAAAAAGGCTAAGTCCCTAAAGGAAGGACAAAAAATTACCTTGGGTCAAAATTGACATGGTATCTGTCAAGCTTTGGAGAAAAGGGCAAGGACAAAAAAGGCTTAAAAGACACCAAAAATAGGGCTAAGCCCCTAAAGGGTGGCCAAAAATTAGGGTGGGCCAAAAATGACCCATGGAAGACCAAAGGGTTGGTCGAAAAAATTAGGGTGGGGTACGTACAACGGTTGCTGACGCAACCGTTTGGCGCAACCCTTCTTCGAAGGGTTGCCAAAAAATTAGGGTTGCCGAAAAAAAAATAGGTTGCCAAAGAAAGATTAGGGTTGCGCAAAAAATTCAGCGCGGTCGGCCAAAAATTTAGGGTTGGCCAAAATTGACCAAAAAATTTGGGTTCTCAAAAAAAAGGTCAAAAAGGTTCAAATACGTCGTGCGGATCACTGATATACTACTGAGGAGTTAGGATGAAAATTGTGGATAAAGTGAATAGTCGATTGATAACATAATTTTGAAGTAAATTTTGGGGTGTTTTCATGATGTTTTAGTTAAGAAATTATCATTGGAGTGTTGCAATGCTATTTTTCGTGATTAGTTGTCGTCACCGGACTCGTATCAGGCTATTTTAGCGATGAGACTATTATTAGAGTGTTATCATGTTATTTTGTGGACATTTGTCACTGGCAACCCGGATTGCGAGGTTTGAGAAAAAATGTAAAGTAAGGTTGAGGTTTAGATATATATTGGAGGTAGAATGACGAATGTGAAATTAATTAGGATGCGTGAACTCAAAACCGGTAAATGGTAGTTAAGAGCTCTTACGGACAAATAGATTATGCAAGTAGTTAAGGTTAAATTGTTGAGAGAGAATAGTTGCGTGTACAAGGGGAAATATGTTCATATTATTTATTATTAATATTATTATTATTATTATATTATTATTAATGTTATTATATTATTATTATTATTATTATTATGTTATGTTATTTTATTGTTATTGTTATTGTAATGTTATTTAGTATTAATTATTATTATTATTTCCATTAATAAATACTTTTCATTTTCATTTGCTGTGTCTCATTCTTATTATTATTATTATTATTATTATTATTATTATTATTATTATTATTATTATTATTAATTATTATTATCATGTTTTATTTGTATGTTTATTAGTATGATAGCGTGTGTGAATGTGGCGCAGTGGAAGTGTGTAGTATTTGTTGTACCAGTGTTTTAAATAATAACAGTCGGATACTGTTATTATTATTATTATTATTATTATTATTATTATTATTGATTATATTATTATTAATTATTATTATTATTATTATTATTATTATTATTATTATTATTATTGATTATTATATTATTATATATTATTATATCGATTATTATTATTCCACAATTATGATTTTCATTATTGATAGTATTATTATTATTATTATTATTATTATTATTATTATTATTATTATTATTATTATTATTATTATTATTATTATTATTATTATTATTATTATTATTATTATTATTATTATTATTATTATTATTATTATTGTTTATTATTATTATTATTATTATTATTATTATTATTATTATTATTATTATATTATGATTATTATTATTATTATTATTATTATTATTATTATTATTATTATTATTATTATATTATTATTATTATTCTATTGTGTATTGTGTTGTAAATATTGTGGATATATACCTGATGTTGGACATTTTCATTTCAATGGGACAGATATACCGGGACCATCCAGACTTTGCCTTTAAGGTTACCCCAACCTGCATGGATTTTGTGAACCAGGCTTTGGCATTAAGGTTACCCCAACCTGCACGGGTTTGGTAAACCAGGCTTTGGTTTTTAGATTACTCCAACTTGTACGGAGTTTACAAACTGGACTTTGGCATTAAAGTTGCCAAACCTTCACTGGATCGGGAGGGTGCCTGAGTGGTACTCCCCACCTTCACTGGATCGGGAGGGTGCCTGAGTGGTACTCCCCACCTTCACTGGATCGGGAGGGTGCCTGAGTGGTACTCGTACTCATCACCTTCACTGATCGGAGGGGCGATGGTACTCCCCACCTTCACTGGGATCGGAGAGGGTGCCGAATGGGTACTCCCCCACCTTCACAGGAATAAAAGGAAAGTTGATTATTGTTTTATTATTATCCCAGACTAGAAAGTTCCTTATTTACCCAAACTTTAATAAGGTAGAGTTACCCTTTTGTGAAGGTCTTGTGTGATCCCTTGGAGTGAATACTTTTGAATTACCCTTTTATACACGGTGTTATCTTGTACATTGATATAGTGAGTCCCGGTTATGTACTGTTAAAACAGTCTGTCCCATGGAATATATTGCCTATTTGTAGCGTGATAAATCGAGTTATTAATATATCATTATTTATTCTTTTATGCATTTAATTTATTGATATTTTCTGGGGATTGTCTTTAGCTAGCCAGGTTAGGAGATTTTGGGTATTTATTTATTCATTTATTTATGTATTTGCATTTGAACATTTAGTATTTATATTTATGTGAGTATTGTAAATATATTGACAAAAACTTCTGCTTTCTTCTGGCCCTTTTGAAGACAGGGGAGAACCATATTTACCTCCCGCGGAATACGGTTTCTCAGGCAGTGGTGGCCGGTAACAATAATTATATATATATAATATATATATATAATATATATATATGGATAAATATATATATATATATATATATATATATTATATATATATATTTATATATACTATATAGTGGCCGGTAACAATATATATATAGTTATATATGGCAAAACACTGAAAGTATAGGTTCGCGCAAACAACGAAAGGATCATGTACTGTATTATGGGATTCTCATAGTTTAAAAACTTGAAATTAAAACACAAATTTCAAAAATTCAAATTTGTAAACCAGTTATCCTGAAACTATATTTTAAGTGCTTCTCTTCTGTTTATGAACAACATAATGTGTATTTTAAGTTAGATCTATGCGAGCTTTCGTCCAAGCTAACAATTTGGGCCTTCTTTAGGTTAAAGAGACTAGAGAAACTATCACTATGGCGAGGATTAGAGTGAAAAGAACTATATTTTTATATATGGTTAGTTGGGAATTATTTGCGTTTGTAGCTGTTTAAAATATTTTGAGGAGAGGATGATGGAATTGGTTGTATAATCCAGTTTGTATTTCCCTGGATATTTATTAAATATTAATTTGTAATATATAATAATCAAATAATTTTCTTTTTTTGTGTTGATTTGATGCTTTAAGATATTTGTGTTCTGAGAGGTTTATTCTGTATTTGTTAGGGTTCATGGTGCAAGGAGGGATGAGTTTGCTGCTTATCTCTTTGCAGGTCGAATGTGTGTTGAATTCCTTACGGTCCAGTCGCTTTGTTTCTCCTATGTATATACTCGGCAAATTAACCGCACCACTATCACATATGACGTTAAACAGTACAAAGAGGACCAGAGCATATGGCACCGACATTCGCCGTCAGGGAATGTCTGCGATATACGGTACGGCGTTAAGATAATTGCCAACCAAGACATGAACTCCGTACCGACCCGCTAAAGATATGCCTTCCCAGACCATGAGAGATCCACTTCCAAATAGCCCATACCTCTCGCATATTACATGGCGTACCTCTCATTAGATCGTCGATAGGCTCTGGATGGCCAATCGGAGGTGAAAATACTGACCCTGGACACACCGTTAAACAAGGCACATTCGCCCACAATCGTCGATGTCCAACGTAGATGTTCCCGGGTAAATGTTAATCTGCCGCGATTGGCTCCCTGGCAGGTCGTGGAATTATTACCTGCTCCGTAGCCACAAAATGTATGTTTCGCTAGGCCGTCGACGTAATTGTATTATCTCTCTCACGAGTCTCCATGTGCCTTCTGCAGCTGGATTTAAGTTGCCTGTGCTGTTTTATGTCGATCTCTTACGGCCAGGCGTTTAACCATTAAAAAACTGTCATCCACGCCAGTTGCGGCTGCGTGGCCTTCCCAAGGCCCCGTCGCCTGGTGTGGCAATTAGTCTCGTATTTACCGTGCATGGCCCGTGCAATGGCTGTGTGCGCTACACCAAACGTCGACCGAGTCACGGTATCCTACCCTCGGCACAGATTCTGAATCTGTACCACTCACCATGAGTGGCTCGACTCGTAATACCTCCCC
>JABUQX010079730.1:0-23386 GCA_015478945.1 Trachelipus rathkii
CACTCGCGTGCGAGGTAAGCCGCAACAAAGGGCAATAAACAGCGGGACACATATTATTAGAGTTCGCTCTCGGGGGTAGGATAACCTCACCCTATATACATCTACTAGAGACTTGTAAAATTTACGTCGGTGAGAGTTCGGTGAAGCCTTAACCCAATCACATAGATTTATTCCAGTTCAGATCTATGCTCTATTTCACTTCATATCGAAATAAAGGCCGTGTCCAGGTAATGATGTTCTATCACTACTTGAGTCACGTTCATACAGGAACGTCGCCAATTCCTTCATTTTCGGGTCAGTTATGATCTATAATCATCAAGTTAAGATTTCTAAGCTTAGTTGAGCTCATTGATTAACTGGCAAATATATTATATATTATGCTACAGACCGAAAAGTAATAATATAATATATTATGATTTTTAAAATGTTTCTATTAATATATAGTATTAATTAAATTATATATATAAATAATAATATATGTATATTGTGTAAATAATTATATAATGTATTATTTTAATTAGGTATATATTATTTATATATCATTTTCGAGTAGAAGAATACTTATTACAGAATTAATACGTATTGGCCTGAGTATATAAGCTAATTGTTATTTAGAAAAGGTTCAAAATTAGACACTGGATAAGATAAGTAATAATAATCTATTGATTAATATAAACTATCTCTATCTTATGCACAAGTACGAACACATTTAATATGCACAAGTAAAACACATTATTATAATCTTTGAAATTTGTTTACTACTCAGGAACCCTGATATTTTTTTTAACTTTTATTATTTTATTTAAATGTCACTTTATATTTAGTCACAAATGGAATATATTATCTTGTATCATCAAAATCTATATTTCTAACACTCAAATATTTAAAGACAAATAAAAATAATTATCAAACGAAGTTCACATTTAACTTACTGTCACCTTCTTTGCATTAGCTTATAACACTGTAGCAATAATACAATAACTTTAAAAGTGAGAGTTATATTGGATCTACCGTGAAAGAGTACCTAAAGATAATTTTTAATAGTAATAAATCTGTTTTAACCAACTCTTCCCTAAAATAAATTAATCACACTAAATAATATGTTACAATTTAGGAGGTAAATTTATCACTTATATATTGTCACAATTTTAAAAAAGTAAAATGTTAAATGAGAGTTTCAAATTTTCGAGATAAGACAAACTATTTTTGCTCTATATAAATATTCCAAAAATCCAGAAAAATATTAGAACAAAAACACTTACAATTGACTTAGAGGTATTTATAACCACATCTACACGGACGTGTTAACATCGTAACTAATAATGTGCCTTTCACCTCGAAACACAATCTTGAAACAACTTATCATCAACCCCGAAGACAGCCCGTCTCGTATTCTTGGTCAGCGAGGAGCACCCTTCTTGTCTTCTGGTTGAGCCTAGTTGTTTATCTTTACTTCGTATGAATCGATCCTGTTGCTTGGGACTTTATCGATTTTTTTACTCAATTCCTTCCTTCAATCTTGCGTATAGAAGTGAGATCACGTATTTCTATATTAATTCACTCGATTTCAAAGGTGCTATTTTACCCCGCACTTCAAGCCCCTAGCAAAAACTCATCAAATATACATTCACACTTACAATATTTATTATCTCTTGCATCGAATTCAATTCTGAAATATCATTAAATCATAACATTACTATATCTTACTGTTTTCTCGGGACTGTATCACACAAAATCACCATTTTATCTTATCACTAATGCGCACAAATTATTATGTCAATCTCTGATTTTTTAACCTACTGCTTGCCTTTCTATGACTACTGCCAAAGCAAATTATAGCAATCTCTTGCTAAAAATATTTCTAACTTAACTCACTTCTCAGAATGTCACATTCCAGATTCTGGCGATATGTAGAGAGTTCGTCAATGAGCCGGTAGCTACATACTATAATATATTAACCTCGTGAATATATAATCAAGTAAAGAGTATCAGATATAGTAATGATTAGAATTTTATTGTAACTCAATCTTAATAAGAGAGAGAATAAGAAAGCTTCCTCTATACCCTATACTATATATTAATACGTTCTACCCCTTTATCAATTACCCACTTAGTGAGAAAGTATATCGTATGCATATAGATACTGCTGATAATTCTAACTCACTAAGGGTTTTCAATCGCGACCTATGATATACTGTGAGTATTCTAATATCGTCAAATCTGGGGTACTGTCTTCATCAAATGAAAATTAACAAGTCCTCGAAAACGTCCTAGGGGAGTAGGATCACCACTCACGAGACTAGATTAGATAGAGATCTCTGACGCATCACTATGTAACTTGTGCGGGTCATATTACCATACAACCACTGTAAGATTTTCCTCGGCTATTAGTGTTATTTGAGTAAAATTATAGCAAGATTATGTAATAATACACCTACATTAATTCTCTGAATTTATAGTCCCATCCCCAATATGGTGCCAAGTTACAAAACACTTTCTTGGTCACCCATTTTGAGGCGGGGCCCTGGGTGACTAGTAGATAGTTATCGTAGAGATTGACAATGAAAATATGTCTCCACAGCAAATAGAAGAACCTATCAATTCAGTTATGGATATTACTAGAGTGATCTCAACCGAACCCCTTCAGTTTGAAAGAATAAAATTGCACCATGTATATTTCTCCACAAGTGTCCGCATATTTCTATGTAGCTATATTAGTCAGTGTGCTCCTATCTATGGGTATAATAAAAAGCCTCTCATAGAACATATTAATTGAATATACTGTCACAAGCACTGTGAATGTGAGAGAGACCAATTCTCTTTTATATCAAATTAGACAAATTAGCATTGAGCTTATATAGTCTTCATATCTATAGCAAGATAATATATCTGCATAATTATTCCAAGATACTCTAATTCATGCATACATTCTGAATAAACTGTCATATTTTTATTTATTTCATATTATATTTTATAATTTATGTTATAATTTAAAATATATAGTTTATCTTAAAGTAATGTATTTTAGGTAAAGTATTATATGAGGAAATTGATTATACAATAAAAATATGTAGATATTAACTAGCATAAAGCAAGCATCCGGTACTTTAAAATAAAAGTTCTGGTAAAACACTTTAAAATAAAGTCTTTTGTCACAGCGTTTTTGAAGAAACATTATTTTAAGTTCATGAATACATGAAATTGGCCTTCAACTTAATATTCAGTATGAGATAATGGTTATAATCGATATTAGGTCAACAGATAAGTAAGTGTTAAGATTTAAATTTGCCATAGTTAGATTAGTGATCCATTAAATATCTAAATTGTATGCACTCGTGAGCGAACAATCAGCTACTTTGAGAAATTAATTCAATTATTTTCAATCACATTGTGTTATCGCAAGTTATTGTAAAAAGCACACTAATAGTACCTCAGTTGGGCTTAGCACGTGTACCACGTTATAGAACTATGCATAACGTGCATAAGCTACCTAGTGAATCCAACTACATTGTGAGCGTCGACGTCTGCCTTTGTCACTGCTTGATGCAAAGATCCTTGAGATAAAGTATCCTATTCTCTATCTAATTCGAAGTCTGGTCTATCAGGTAATGTCAACGATTTTAAACATCTATTTCTGTTCTCACAATTAGAATTATCTCTTTATAGAATATCATCCAGTAGTCGACTACCATTTTCAATCATTGACACATGCAACATACTTTCCAGGCAGCAATTCATCTATGTGTACATTAACCATAGGAGGGAAGCCTTTTGTTCGATGGACATCTGCAGAAATTCGCTTTATCAGCAGCTTTCTGGGAAATCAATGGAAGGAAATGGCACATTAAGGGCACATACACATGTTGCTGTCACCGCAGAATGCATCTGATGAAGTTTTCTTTTGGCATAGCCAACTCGGTCTCAAACACTAACATGTTTGAGTTGGCTACAATCCAATGTTTTAACATTATCATTAAGGGAATGCAATGACAGTTCCTGGCTTTGAAATTCTTCATCCAAGGCGGACTGATCTTCACAGCTCTTTTCTACTTCAGTAGTTCTTTTCAAACATGTGCATAACTTTTGGCTAAGTTTCACGGTTTGGAACTTTTGTGCCGTGGTTTCATCAATGATCAGCGGAGACTCTGTAAAAAAAAGTACGTTATGCCCAACTGATTACTATATTATGTTCTACAGAACAAAATGAAAAAATGGAGAGTTCTTGCTTAACCCAAGTGCATGCTACTGAGACATAGAAAAACACATTCAATGATTAAAACTTTAGATTTTAACATGTTTTAAAAATACATTTAAGTTTTGAAAAACCCCAAGTGTCACTTACTTGTAATGTGTTTCCTGGGAACTGCGAAAGGGTCAGCACAAAACTTCTGTAGATTTTGGTAACGTGACAGATACACCTCATAATAAAAGCGCACTTTCTCACAATCTTGAAACTGTGAATCACATCTCCACTCCCAAGTTTTTATCATTTACTAAAGTCAGCCACATTCAGTAGTACTATCTTTCGACAATAATATAATTTATGGCAGTCCTGATTCAATAACTTTCCAATGGAGCAGGTATCAAGTGAGGAATTATCAGCTGAATTATCATAGTTATTTTTAGTTGATTTTTTGTTATAAACGGTTACAGTTTATATATATATATATATATATATATAATATATATATATATATATATATATATTATATATATATATATATATATTATATATATAGTATATAATATATATATATATCATATTTATCTATATATAATAATATATAATAGTATAATACTATATATAATCTATATATAATATATATTTATAATATAGACTATATTATAGTATATATATAATAATATATATATCCTATATTAATAAAATATATATAAATTTATATTTATAAAACATATATATATGATAATGATACTTATATAATATATATAACATATTAAATTGTATATATATTATATAATAATAGATATATCTATAACTAATATATATTATTATATATATATACTAGATTTATATGATAGATAATATATACGTTTATTTATACATACCATGGCCCGCCAATTGCAAAGCGATAGGCGGAGTAAGCCGACAGAATAGACAGGTTGATCTTTTTGGTCCTGATCTTCCTAGACTATCAAGTTTTTTTGTTGAAGTTCTCTTCCATAAGAATTTAAGGCAATGATGCATACTTGAGATGCGGGGACTTTAAACCATCTCCTATATATATATATTATATATAAAATATATATATATATAATATATAATTTAATATTTACTTAATATTATCCCTATATATTTAGATATATATACTATATATATATAATATATATATATATATATATAATAAACTTCCGAAATGAAAGAAAAGTTGATTAATTAATATCTTTGTCATTCTATGTACAGTATGTATGTTTATTTGTTGAAAATAAGATCGAATTTATTGTACAATTGTTCAATTTAAATCTAATTCTGTAATAATTTAAAGTCCACTTTTCACAGTAAGAGTTTATATAGGAATTCAGTTAGATAAGATAACTATATTTACACTAATTGAAGTTTATACATCCTATATGGTGGTAAATTTCATTATCACAAACTATCTACATAGTCACCCAGGGCCCCCAAAATGGTAACATAAGAGGGTAGTTTTCTATTTTGATCATTTTGCATGACTATAAATTGGAGAATAATGGGCTATTTGATATAATCTTGCATCGGCTTATAATTTCTTACCCAATAATAACCGAGAATATTGCGGTGTAGGTGTAATAATGACCCCATATCCTGAGGTCAAAATCTTTAAAAAGGGTCAAACACTGAAAAAAAAATTTTTTTTTGGCATGTTCATAACATGTAAGTGCTGAATCTCAGCTCGATTTTCGTGTTCTAAAAAAACAGGCAGAAGTAGCTCGTGGTAGCAATCAGGGTTGTGGAGTCGGAGTCGAGGAGTCGGTAATTTTGAAGAGAGAGGAGGCGGAGTCGCTAATTTTGAAGAGGGTGGAGTCGGAGTCTGTAACTTTCAAGATAGTAGAGTTGGAGTCAGAAAATTTTGAACAGACAAAGTTGTGAATTGTGACTCTGTGAGTGACTTCAATCACTTCATAAAAGTTCACTGACTTGCGACTTCCACAGCACAAAATGCAATTGTAAACTCCGAAGTTTTTTAACCTGCACCTTATGTTTCAATTTGGATTATATTCAAATAAATTCAACCTTCAACCTTATACTATCTATAAGATTTTGAAGAAATAAAGACTCCATGGCACGAAGAGAAATTCTCTCATTGACAATGATATTGTACTACTACTGTTTATATTGATCCTATCTACAGGTAAGCTTTAACTGAAGATTTTCAACCACAAAAAGCTAACATCGCACTTTTGCAAACGTCATCCATTTGTTATTAAAAAGTTTTGCAAAGAAGTTCAAAGAAGAAAAGGAGTACATCTGGACAGATTAGTTAAAGTGATGGAAACTACATGCTATCCCATTACTCACTTCTCAAGTCATTCTTCAGAAAAGCTGAGAAGATGGTATGAAAGCTTCTAGATATTGAAAAGCTTAGTCGGAAGCGTCGACTGGTTTCAAGAAAAAAGTCAAGGTCTTTCCTCATCCTTGTACAACAATATTCCATAACTTTAAACAAATTCTTTGCTCAGGAGTTGAAAAAGCTGATATAACTTCGAAGCTTAAATTAGAAGAGGCCATATATAAAAGTCTTGGGGAGAGAAGGTGGATGATGATGATGATATTTATAATGACATACATACTTTATATTCGTAAATGGAAATTGTTTCAGAAAGTACAATACTAAAAGAAATAATATTTGAAATATTGGGAAATTATTATTAAAAAATAATAAAAAATAATCATATAAAAAATATTGGCAAGCTTTAAATAATGGCCAAAGTGCCTGCAAAGTACTTTCCAATTTTTCCAAGTTTACTAAACTGGGTCTTTAGATACTGCAACCTGACAAGTACTTGGTAATATTACGGTAAACAGTCTCAGCAACATATAATTCTTGCGGACCCTCAAGACCAAAATGGTGCCTATATATATTTTATGCAAAAATGGAAGGAAGAGATTATAAAAATTCCACAAATTTTCTATATTATAATGAATACATAAAATACAACTAAATCATTAAATATTTCGTTCTAACTCACTTTAAATAATAAAACCTTTATTAATACCAGACCAGCAGAGGGAAGGCAAAAATGATCTTCCTTCAACGATTGAGGCGAGCAAAACTGAGGAACGGCGCAGTCATCAATATTCTTAAAACGGCGCAAAGAGCATTAATACATTAAACAAACACCAGGAGCATAATATCTTCTTAAATAACACGGAAGGAGCATTTATAATAATATTAGAAGTCAACCTTTTTCCACGGTAAATTTTTTAAAATTCAACTTAATTTAGTCATCGAGAACGTAAATAGTTTGAAGAACCTAAATCACCTTATTTTTGTTCAGATTTGACATGTATACTTTCAATTAGATAAATAAATAGGTGCTTCACTTAAATAAAAGTTTAGATGTTTAGTTCAATACAATAATTTAGCAAATTTAAAGTCAACGTAAAAGGGACACACTTACATATTTTTTGGTTATAAAACTTTAATCTGTCAATCTCAGCTACTTCGAAAGTAATCCCAACCTTGCATATACAAACTTTTCTGAATTTATGTACTCCGTGAGTTTTCGCATTTCATACATTTATTTAGGTAACTGCTGCTTGAGATAAACCTCTTCATTTGTAATCAACATACGGTTTTCATCCATGATTTCAGGATTACAGTCCCAACACTAGTTAGTTCCACTAGTGCCCGATATCGAAATCGTGGAAAACATTTGTTCTCTCGTTTCCGATTTTACTTTAACATTATCCTTTTCCCTTCCGCAGCTACTTTCCTCTTCCTCGGCGAGATTCTATGTGTAATCTAATTTTTATCTAGCAAATACATTACGCTGACATACCTTGTAAATACCATGTTGGTTTCGCCTACACTACTCCCTTCAAGAATGGAAACCAGATTCTGTTAACATAGAATATGATGTCTAAAGAAAAAAAAAAATCCATCCCAATGTAATTGTTTAATAATATAATACTGCAAGTGAATAAATTAATATAGTATACTTGCCAACCTTACCAAATGAATCAATCCTTCTTTTCTTTAAATTTTTCTTTAACTGAAACCTTCCACGCTCTTTCTTCCTTTATTTCTTCTTTACTTTCCAAATTCTGTCAGACTTCCCATTTTTCAACTTTTTCCTTTCGGTCATCTGTTTTGAAACCCCTTCACTTCATTATTCCTAACTCTTAGTTGCATCATTAGTGCACTTACCTTTGGCCCACTGACCTTTTAATGGGCAGTTTTTCCCAAAATGTTCTATCGACCTACAAACGACACATTTTTTATGGTAACCCCACTCGTTCAAAGGGTTTAATTTTTTCCTCCCTTACATTTTGCAATACCAAAGATTCGTCCAAAGAAACCGCTACAAGCCACCAATGTAATATTACTGGACGTCTCCAGCAACATATAAATTCTTTGCGGACCCTCAAGACCAGAGAAATGGTCCTATAATAATAATATTTATGCAAAAAATGGAAAGAGAAGACAGATATAAAAATCTGCATCTGCTCAGTTGTGTAATAGAAATACAATAAATAACAACTAAATCATTAAATATTTCGTTCTAACTTAAATTAATAAATATAACCTTTATTATCCTACTTCAGACCAGCAGAGGAGGCAAAAGATCTTCTTCAACGATTGAGGCGAGCAAAACTGAGGAACGGCGCAGTCATCAATATTCTTAAAACGGCGCAAAGAGCATTAATACCTTTTAAACAACACAGGAGCATTAATATCTTTTAAATAACACGGAGGAGCATTTATATAATATTATAGTCAACCTTTTTCATCAACGTAAATATTTTAAAATGTCACATAATCGAAAACATAATAGTAAAATTTGAAGAACCTAAATCACCTTATTTTGTTCAGATTTATTCTGAACAATGTATGCAAACAAAAAAGTACAATAACAAGAATTTGATAAATAATTAGGGCTTTCACTTAAATACAAAGTTAAAGAATTTTGAGTTCAATACACATTATTTAAGAACTAATTAAAGTCAACGATAATAGGAAACACACTTACATATTATTGGTATAAACTATCTGTCATCTCAGCTACTCGTAGGTAATGACCCAACACTGCATAGATAGCAAACTTTTCTGATTTATTTACTCCGAGATGAGTTTTCGACATATTTCATACCATTTTATTTTAGGTAAGCTGCTGCTTGAGTATAAACTTCTCATTTGTAATCAG
This sequence comes from Trachelipus rathkii, assembly GCA_015478945.1. Taxonomy (NCBI): domain Eukaryota; kingdom Metazoa; phylum Arthropoda; class Malacostraca; order Isopoda; family Trachelipodidae; genus Trachelipus; species Trachelipus rathkii. Next base: position 9,367 of record JABUQX010079730.1, read on the forward strand.
ACATACGGTTTTTTCATCCAAGATGAATTTCAGGATTACAGTCCCAACACTAGTTAGTTCCACTAGTCCCCGATATCGAAATCGGGAAAACATTACTTGCTCCTTTCCGTATTTTACTTTAACTTATCCTTTTCTTCCGCACCTTACTTTCTCTTCTCGCAAGAGATTCTAGTGTAATCTATTTATCTATGCAAATCATACCAGACGACAACTTGTAATACCAGTTGGTTCGTCTATCACTACTGCCGAATCTTCCAAGATTGGAAACCAATCTTAACCAAGAAAACAAAAAAAAAAATCCATCCCATGCAATCGTTTTGTAATAAAATAATACTCAAGCTGAAGTAAAATAATATTATAGTATAGGCTTGCCAACCTTACCAAATGAAATCAATCTTCTTCTCTTTAAATTCTTTCTTTAACCAATCCACTCACTCTTCCACGGGGGGCCCTCCCTTTCTCCCTTATTTCTTCTTTTTAACTTTTTTCTTATTCTCTTCTTTTTTCTTCCCATTTTCACTTTTTCCTTCGCATCATGTTGAAACCCCTTTGCAACTTCATTATTCCTTCTCTTAGTTGCATCATTAGTGCACTTACCTTTGGCCCACTGACCTTTTAACGGGCACACGCCTGATATCGACCTATCAACGACACATAATTTTTTTATGGTAACCACCACTTCGTATTCATCAAAGGGTCTTAATTTTTTCCTCCCTTTCCATTTTGCAATTACCAAAGAATTCGTCCAAAAAGAAACCGCTACAGCCAACCGTAATAGTATATTACTGGACGTCCAGCACATATAAATTCTTTGCGGACCCTCAAGACCAAAATGGTCCTATATAATATTTATGCAAAAATGGAAGGAGAAGATTATAAAATTCACAAATTTCTTTAAATAATAATATTTTTATAAAAACAACTAAAATCAATTGATAAGAATCGTTCTAACTCACATAAATTAAATAAACCTTATTATATAAATCACAGACCAGCAGAGGAGGCAAAAGATCTTCTTCAACGATTTGAGGCGAGCAAAACTGAGGAACGGCGCAGTCATCAATATTCTTAAAACGCAAAGAGCATTAATACCTTTTAAACACAAACACACAGGAAGTCATAATTTCTTTTAAATAAACAACGGAGGAGCAATTTATATAATATTATAGTCAACCTTTTTTCAACACGTAAATAATAATTTAAAAATGTCAACGTAATTTAGTCATCGAAGAACGCAAAAATTAACATCCAATTGAGTCATCACTATCTTTGTTCAGATTTATTTCTGCTGTATGTTCATATTTACTAATAATGGGAAAAGAACTTAAATTAAGTTAGTCTTATTTTTTTAGATGATACACATTAATTTAGCACTTTAAGTCAACGTAATAGGAAAACACACTTACTATTTTGGTTTATAAACTTACTGTTCCAAATCTCAGCTACTTCTGCAGGTCTAATCCCATACCTGCATAAATATCAAACTTCTCTGATTTTTTACTTCCGATGAGTTTTCGCATTTTCATACATTTATTAGGTAACTGCTGCTGAGATAAAACTCTTCAATTTGTAATCAACATACGTTTTTCATCAATGATATCAGGATTTACAGTCCCAACACAAGTTTAGTCTCCACTAGTCTCCCCGAATATCGAAAGTCGGAAAACATTTCGTTCCTCTTTCCAGTATTTTACTTTAACTTATCCTTTTCCTTCGCAGCTACTTTCCTCCTTCCTTCGGCGAGATTCTAGTAGTAATCTATTTTATCTAGCAAATATATACGCTGAACATACCTTTGTAAATACCCAAGTTGGCTTCGTCCTACATGTACTCCAAAAATGTAACTTCAAGTACAAGTAATTGTACTAGTACTTAGAGTGCGTTATTAATATATATACCATATATTATATATATATACAGTACTACATATATACTATAATATGATATATATATAACTATATGCATATATTTATATCATAATATATATATATATTAATATTATTATATATATTTATATATATATATATATTATATATATATATATATATATAATATTATATATATATTATATATATATAATATATATATAATTATACTATTATCATTATATATATATATATATATATATATATATATTACAATAATGCGCTCTCACTTTAAATTTTCAGATTTAAGAATAACACTTAAAAATTGCATTCATTAATTTCATCACTCCTTCTATGCTTTAACGAGTAGTTTCAATCTAGAAAAATAAAGTAAGTAAAATAAATTTATTGTTATAAGATGAATGGAAACGGACAAAATCAAAATGATAAATATCAGGATGCATTGGATGAATTGCTAGAAAATTATAATTACCTATAATCGGGTAACAAATAGAACTTTAAATGCTTATAACTTAAATTTATTTAGAACTACGGGATCAATGGGCAATAGTGCCAATATTGCTGCCACTTGGTCGAGTAATCATGTGTCCCTATGTAATATAGATCTTTCAAGGGCTGAAATCATGTTGGATCGCTTGCATATTATTGCAGGTACAATCGCGCATAATGCATCTCTAGCGCAGGGGAGAGGAGTCGCTGTTCTCGCCAATATTACACAGGTGACACTTCTACCCAATGATAGGAACATCTTGGATACCTTTGCGAATGCGCGACGAGCTGTAGACAAAGAGAGCGAAATAATGGGGCAGAAAAAGTTGGAGGGAAATAAAGCAAGAGCAGCATGACTAAATACAGTTAACCTTAATAATTTGATTCAATAAAGAGTTAATCAACTCGCTTATCCCATATTTAATACACATTATTCGCTGCCGAACGTTCAACTTCTAAATACCAATTTTGATTATATTGAAAATCTTTTAAAAAGGATAAACTGCAAGTTCATGCATTAGTTGAAGACTTAGATGGGGTTGTTAAAAATATTGGGCAACAGGGTGAACGATTAGAAATCGTATTAATATTGTTTTAATTTCAATAAAGTGTTTTAGTATTGTGTTAGTAATAAACTTTTTTGAAATTTTAAAATTCGTCCCTTAAAATTGTTATATACCCAAAAATACTTACTGACATGACATTTGAGGAGAATCAATTGAACGTTAATTGTGACGCCTAACACATTGACTATTATCTCAAATTATAAAATGGGGAAGGTAGCTAATAAGCGCCAAAATGAGATAAGAAATTAACATACTTTTAAGAAAAGTTTATTTAAATAAATGTAGATAAATGTCTTAAATATAATTTTTTTTTTAAATTATAAAAAATTGTTTAAAAGTTAATATAAATAATAAATGAAAGTTTATTGTTGATCGTACGTCTGGAATGGTAGTCTAATGCTTAGAACAATGATTGAAGCGAGTGAATATTTGTTTATATACGTTAGTGATCATTGTAACCGTACAATGTAAAGATGTGTTGTTCATTATTTTAAATTACAATGTTATTGGACGAAATATATGAAATATGTAGTAATGATCATGAGCTGTTAGGATTTTTACAGCAATTCAAGTTAATATTAAGTGAATTAAATTGTAGTAAGTGTAACCAGAAATGTGAAATATATAAACGAAATTTTTTTTAATTTTAAATGTAAAATCTGTCGGAAAAGTTATTGCTGTGCTCCAAAAGGTTCATTTTTATATCGATCGCATCTCAGCTATTCTAATGTATTAAAATTATTATTTTTATTTTTTTTTGTAAATGATGTAAATGCGAAACAAGTTTGTTCCATGGTAGGCTTTGCAAAAAGTACTGTTGTTGATTGGTATAAGTATTAAATTCGAGGAAAAAGATTGGCGAACCACAGAAAATCGTCGAACTTGACGAATCGGTTTTCGGAAAAAGAAAATACAATAAAGGTAGAAAAGTTGAAGGAAAGTGGGTGATTGGGGGGATTGAGAGAGGAAGTAATAAGTGTTTCTTTGTCCCAGTGTGTAATCGTAATATTAAAACGCTACGAGCAATTCTCGAAGAATACGTTGAAAAGGGAACGACAGTAATAACCGACGAATTGAAGGGATATAAAAACTTAAAAGCTCTAGATCTACATCATTTAACTGTCAACCATTCATTACATTTTGTAAACCCAGAAACTGGAGCTCATACTAACACAATAGAAGTATTGTGATCAAAGGAACTTAATTATATGAAAATAAATGTTACTTTATATTACCTAACCTAAACTAACTTAACCTAACCATACTTAAAATAACCTAAGCTAACCTAAAATAACCTAACCTATCCTAAGGAAACTACGTAAGGTATAATAATGTAACGCAAATAAATCAAATGTCCCAATGTAATCTTACCTGAACCTGTTTATGTAAAATAGAATTTATAAAATATTACATTGTTTGAACAGGTTAAAAGAAAATTACCAAAAAGTGGTTTGCAAAGGACATTCCTATTGAGTTATTTATGCTCTTTCGTGTGGAAAGAAGAGCATAAAGGGCCAGAAATATACGAAAATTTTTTACAAACGATTGGAATTCAAAACAAATTTAATTAAAGGTTGGTATATATATATATATATATATATAATAAATATACTAATATATAGTATATATATATATATATATATTATATATATATATATATATATATACTATATATATAATATAGTATATATATATATATATATATATTATGTTTAAAATTTGCTGCCAGATTTTGTTTCGTGTTATCGTACAAGTCTGCTCGGCAAGCCAAGATTTTGTCGCTTATTCCCTACCTTCACCTTATAAAATATATTTGAAAGGGACTATTTTTGTAAATCTCTGGTTCATCAATGAAGATGACCTTGAATAGAATTTTATTAAGCCTACGTCATGAATAAGATGTCTTCGATAACCCCATCCCCTGCGGAATCGCTTTGCCGTGATTGGTCGATTGGCCACGATGTTACAACGCCATAAGAAGATGAGTCGTTTTTTATTTTCTTGCCTTCTAGAGTTTAGTATCAAATTAACTGATTTACTGAAGTGTTTTATTTTGTCACATGAAGTATTTTCGTATTCTTTATGGCAGAAAAAATTCAAACTAGAAAGAATAGTGAGGTATGGCTAATAGGGCAGCCAATAAGTGCCATTAGTAGTACCAAAAAGCATCCTTCTAATGGCAATGTGCTACTCAGATTGTTTTTCATAACCAAGAACAAACAAACAATCAAGGATGCCATTTCTCTGATTTACAATGAAGTCTCTGAAATAGGGACAATGGCCAGTATACCTATGAGTCCCAAACACCACGTGCATGCTTAAATTCGTAAGCTTTACGAAAAAGTCAAAGAGAAGAGGAAATCTTGTACAAGTTACAAGAGTTGAAAGATTTAAACAAAGTTTGAATAATCAGTTTGACATTGCTCATGCTGAAGCTTTGCAAATTATCAATAATGAGGAAGATAAATGCTTCCTTATAAATCAAAGAAAATAATGGGAGGCAAGGCTATATGAGTGGTAGTGTTGACATTAAAACAGTCAAAAGAGAGAAAAAAAAGTTTGAAAGGGAAAACAAAGTATTTACCTTAAGAAAAAAGAACATCGAAAAGAAACTGAATCAGTTGAAGTAGAGTTATGCAGTAGCAGTAACAACATCGCAGATAAAGATTAGGCTACAAACAGTCCATTAGAAATTGAAGATTTATTTAAACCCACTACAAGAGGAAAAAGTAAAAGACAAAAGCTAACATCTAATGAATTATTAATGACATTAGATTGAACAAAAACTAGGTGACTAAAATGCAGTTATGATATTATCAGCTGCTGCTAAGGCCATTGAATACGAAAAGGAGAAGGTGGTTTTAAGTAGAAGCACTTTACGCAGAGAGGATAACTATGCGGACCAAGATAGCTAATGATATCAAGCAATCATTTGATGATGATATTCTACTTATTTTACACTGGGATAGCAAAATCATGCAAGATGTTGGAGATGATTCTAGTGAAAATGTTGGTAGATTAGCTATTCTAGTTAGCGGTGGGGGAAAGGATAAGCTCCTTGGAATACCTAAACTTGCTTCAGGTACAGGTAGGGCTATTTCAGAAGCTGTGCTTGAAACATTGGAATTTGAGTGATAAAATTCAAGCAATGTGTTTCGACACTACAGCTAGCAACACTGGAAAAAAACAAGGAGCTTGCATTGCTATTGAAAATGGACTAAATAGAAATCTCCTCAATTTTCCTTGTCGACATCATATCAGGAAGATTATTATATCAGATGTATTTCAAACATGTTACGGTATTTCAAAAGGCCCTGAGATTTCACTCTTTAAACGATTTAAAAAATCTTGGAGAAATATAGATGCAGCACATTTTGATTCCAAAGCTGGATGTAGCATACCTTTCAAATCAAATATAATTGAGTTTTGTGAAAACCAGTTGTGTAGAACTCATCCTAGAGCAGATTACAAAGAACTGTTAGAATTAACAATCGTTTATTTGGGAGGAGGGACAACAGGGGAAATGCATTTTCGGCAGCCTGGTGCTTTGCATAGGGCTAGATGGATGGCGCGAGTAATTTATGTTATTAAGGTAGTTTTGTTCAGATCTCAATTTAAAACGACCAAACAGGAGTATAAATCAATAAAACGTTTTATTGTGATTTTGCCATTCCATTCTATGTATGTAACTGGTTTTTAGCAACGAATGCACCAGTTGCCCCAAGATTTGATTTAAGTTATTTAAAACAACAAAAATATTGAGGACACAGAACTATAAGAAGTTGCGTCTAAAGCCTTGTGCCGTCATTTATGGTATCTCAAGGGAAAGAATGTGTCTTTGGCATTTTTTGATGACGATGTCCTACCATAAGAAAAAAGAAAAATGGTAGAAGCCTTGAGTAAACCTGAATTAGGCGTTGCAACAAAGAGAATTGAGCTTGTTCCAGATGTAAATCTTCATCAAAAGAATCTTGCAGATTTCGTTACTAAACGAAGCCTTTGTCTCTTTAAGAAGTTATCAATTTCACATAAATTTCTTCAAATGGATCCTGAAGAATGAAATAATAGAGAAAACTACAATGCTATAAAAAGTTATGTGAAAAAAATGAAGGTTGTTGATGATAATGCAGAAACGACAATTTCACTAATGCAGAACTTTAACTGTCATCTAGCAAAAAAATAAAAACATCTGCTGCTTATTTTGCAAGTTGTTGAAAAACATCGAAGTAAATATCCACCTGCCACAACCTAAGGCTAAGAAATTTAACCAGAGAAACCACTTTAAAAAAATGTGCCAACTAAATCAAAAAATAGTTTTTGTGATTTTGACATTACATTCTATGTATGTAACAGGTTATTATCAACGAATGCACCGGTTACTCCAAGAGTTGATTTAAATTATTTAAAACAACTTCAAAATAATGAGGACACAGATCTAAAAGAAGTTGCGTCTAAAACCTTGTGGCGTCATTTGTGGTATCTCAATGAAGAGAATGTCTGGCATTTTTTGATGACGATGTCCCACCAGAAGAAAAGAAAGATCGTAGAAGCCTTGAGTAAACCTGAATTAGGCGTCGCAACAAAAAGAATTGAACGTGTTCCAGATATAAATCTTCATCAGATGAACCTTGCAGATTTCGTTACTAAACAAAGTCTGTTTTTTTTAAGTTAACAATTTCACCTGAATTTCTTCAAATCCTGAATCCTGAAGAATGGAATAATAGAGAAGACTACAATGCTATGAAAAGTTATGTAAAGACAATAAAGGTTGTTAATGATAATGCAGAAATGGCAATTTCACTTTACTTTAACTGGCATCTAACAAAAAATGAAGAACTCGTTTATTTTGCAGGTTGTAGGGAAACATCGAATGTACATCGGCAGCAACCTAACACTAAGAAATTAAAGTTATTTAATTCACGCTTACAGTGGATTAGACCTACAGGAGAAACTACTTTAAAAAAATGCGCCAGCTGAGGTCACCTTTAGGGTGGTGTGGAAATACTTCATTTCTACTGACCTGTGGTACCATCCAGAATTTGATAAATGGTCTGAAATTTGAAGACAAGCATTTTTATATCATAAATAAACTATATATGGGCCAAGACTTTTTAAAAAAAGAGAGAAATTTTTTTTCACCGCATAATACAGCTTTCGGACCAGTCTTAATATAATATTATATATATACTATATACTATAATATATTATATATATATATAATATATATTATATATAGTATATAATATATAATATATTATATATATATACTATATATATATATATATAAATATATATAATAATATATATATATAATATATGTAGTTATATGGCCAGCCTCCCGAAAGCTCATGCATGTAACTAAAAACTATAACATCTAACAGGAAAATAAATAACATTTTTGATTTTTAGCAAGCATTTCATCGTATGAAAAGCTCTAAAATTTTTGTTATTTATTTAATATTTATTAATAACACCTTAATATTAGTATAATCTTTGTTCTGGCAACGTAAGCTCTCATCAATGTCGCAGCTTCCCTCGTCACAACGCTCGCATTTCTGCAGTACGTGCTAGAGCAAGGGTCTGCCAATATTGTTTTTTTATTATGCTCTGGAGAAAATGTTTAATTTTTCATTTTATCTTTCTTTTAGGGTTCGACGCGACTGGGAGCAGAGGGGGGACGAAGTCCCGGTAAGGCCGAGAAACCCCGACTGCTGCCCCATCTTTGTAATTTACCCTTGGGGATTTCTTTTAGTTAAACCCAAAATTATCGGATTTTGGCATCTTTGAAGTTTCACTCGAAGCGATTGGAGTCCTCGTCTTCTTCGTCTTCTCATTATCATACATATTTTCCAACATTTTAACAATTTTCAAATTTTTTTTGGCCGTTATTTATTTATTTTTTTTTAATTTTCACGATAAAATTGTCTCCTGATTAAAAAATTTTATTTTTATTTTCCTGTAGTTTGTTATAGTTTTTGTTAATGCATGTGCTTTCGGGAGGGCTGACCTATAATCTATATAAGTATATATATATATATATATATATATATATATATATATAATTATATATATAATATATATCATATATATATATATATAGTATATATATATATATATATATAAATATATATAGTATATAATAAATATATATATATCAGGCGCGGCTGGTCCTAAAAAATATTATTAGCACATTTAATTTTAACTCACACACACACACAATATATATATATATAATAAATATATTATATATATATGATATATATATATATATTATATAATATATATAGTATATATATATATCTATATATATATAATATATATAATATATATATATATATATATATATATTATATATATATATATATATATATGATATATATACAAATGTTTGCGTCGTGAGTGCGTTGTTGTGTTTCAAAAGAGAGCATTGATGGCCGTAAAGCATTATTTTAGAAAATATAAAAAAAATTACAATTATTTTAAAAGTTATGTAACTTACCTTTACAATTTATTTAAAAAGAGTCCGCTCTTCTATCTTTTTGATTGAAGCAATTTATCAATCACTTTATTATTAAAATCTTGTATTTGCCCATAATAAAGTCTTCTCGATCGAACCATTGCTAAGGCGGAAAGTCTTTCTTGCCCCATGGTGTTCTAAGAAAGGTTTTAATCCTTTTTAAATAAGGAAACAGCGCTCTGCTTTGGACGTTGTCATCGGAATGTTATTAAAACTTTCAATAGTTTCATCACCTTTTACTAAAAGTGGCTTCCCAAGTGCTTTTCTGTAATAATATCGAATACAGCTATGGGCTCCAGACATAAACGAACATTCTTCTAGGCTATAAATTAATAGATAGTTCTGTTTTAAAGTTTCTTTATGTTAATGAAAATGTACACTTTACAGGTTTCATTCACATTTTTCTCAAGAAAGATGGAATCATACTGAAGGAAACATTTCCGCAGAAATAACGTGGCGCAGACAATTAAATTCTGAGAGAATGTAGATCTATCTTTGATCTGACAAATAATTGAGAGATGATTTTTTTTTTTTTTTTTTTTTTTGATTTTTTTTTTGAATAGAGGGATTTGGCAGGGTGTGTAAAAAGTGGTTTGAAAGTAAGACGTAGATAAGAGCAAGGTTTATGGTTGTGAGTGAAGACAGTCCTCGGTGCGACCGTCGCGGAGGTTTAATGTTGGATGGTGATAAACTGGAACAAGTGTCTGAGTTAAATATTTAGGATAATATGTTGGATGAAAGGGAACGGATGATGGAGAGTGTAAGTAAGAAAGTTGAATGTAGTGCTAAAGTAATGCTATTAAATCCTTTGTAGATGTAAAAGGACTAAGTTGTTGAGTGCGTAGAGTCTTACATGAGGTCATGTTGTTACCTGTGTTAAGTAGCAGTAGTGAAACTATGGTCTGGAATAAGGTATAGAATTAAAGTACAATGTGTTCGTGATGGACATTCTTAGGGGTGTGTAGGTGTAGGACCGAATTGATAAAATGTAGGAAATAGAACGAATAAGGGTTTGGTGGTGTGAAGAAAGGAGTAAATGAGAGAGTAAACGAGAGTACATTGAGATGGTTTGGTCTGTGGAAAGGATGAATGATAGTGAGTTGGTTAAACTGGATGTATAGTGGTGAGTGTTGTTTGGGAATCGCGGACTGGGAGACGAAGAAAAAGTGGATTGAGTTCGTAAACAGCCTTAAGAAGAGGAATGTGAGTTGGCAGAGGCGAGAAGAAAGGTGCATTAATATGGAGTGAATTTCCGGGCTTTGTAAGGAGGTATGGTTGCTGCTTTTGTTCAGGGGATGAACCACCACATTGCGAGATGCACAGTTGAAGGGTCGCTGCGTCCCTTGAAGCCCCTACGGTGTGGATTTTTTGACTGGACGGGTTCTTTCACCTTAAAGGTATAAAGGGGCGGTTAGGCTGGGCTTTCTTATTCTTCTTCTTGGTAATTCTTCTCCTACTTTTCTGTTCCTGTGTGTGTTAAACACCTTACACCCAATCTTGGGTACACGAGCATGAATAGATAATAATAATAATAATAATAATAATATAATAATATAATATATATATATATATATATTATTATATATATATATATAACTTAATATAATATATATATATATATATATATATATTATATAACTAATATATTTGAGTTGAAAACTTAGGAAATTGGCTTCCACAAACATAATAAATACAAATTGTAAGGCCAGAACCAATTTTTTTTATTATCGTTTTTATTGCTAAACATGAAGTTAGTTCAGACTTAGAGCCAAATATATGTTAAAGTCTGGGTAATACTTAGTTGAGTAAAACATTCCTTCAAAATATCAATATTTCAGTATCCCGATGAGATACTTTAAGGAAAGTTGCATTATAATTGCAACTCGAGGAAAATCGAAGCCTTATACATACTTCTTATACGGTTATATATATATATAATTATATCATATATATAAAATATACATATATATATATATATAATACTATAGTTTACTAACTATATATATATATAATATATAATATAGTATATATATATATATATACTAATATCTATATATCATATATCTATATATATATTATTATATATATCATATATATACATATATATATATACACATATAATATCTATATATATTTATATTATTATATATATATACTGAGAAAAGTGGAAACTCTGGACAAATAATTAAAACAAAATATCGTTGATATAGGAAAAGAAAGTGGTCGTTGCACACATGCACGAAGACAGAAGACGCAACTGATATATATATATCATATATATTATATATATATAATATATATATAGTTATTTATATAATAATACTATATATATATTATATATATATAGGATTTCTATTATATATATATATATATATATTATATACATATAATATATATATATATACATATAATATATATACCTATATATATATAAATATATATATATATAATATATATATATGTCAGCACCCTAGTCCTGAAGCAAACATCAACGATAACAACAGAACAGCAACAGCTACACTTACACAAATGATATATGCTAATATTCTGCTATCAGTTTCTAGAATAGGTATTTTATAAGCGAAAGTCCTGAAATTGTAATAAATAGAAATTAGTTGTTATTGAAGTAAAATAACTTTCATATTCATTTTACAATTTTCGGTAACATTTTTGATTGCAAGGAAAGAAATCTGCTTAGCAAATAAAACTCCCCCCTGCTATTAGTATTAAATTTCCTTTTTTTAAAGTGAAAGATGTTTTATTAAATGAAGTTACAATACAATTTAATACGATAATCAACAGAATTAACTTTGTTTCACAATACAGTAGGGTTTCTACAAGTGCAGAAAAATGTCAAAAATATATAATAATATATATAATATATAATATATTAATATATATAAATAGGATATAATATATAATATATATATAATTAACAGTAATATCATACATATTATAATATATATATAATAATAATTATATATATATAACACTTCAAAAGATATTTGGTGCAAATAAACGCAAACAATTTATATTGTAAGGAACTCAATGGTCCATAAGTGGTTGAAACCTTACCCTATGAGATGGTACTACCAGAGTGTTTACCTCGAGACACAATTGGCTAAAGGAACGCTCATTCTTACTCTGAAAGCTAGCTTTCCCAAGAGGAGCCGAGGCCATGTCTGGACACCTAACTCCGACGGGCCTCCCGCCAACACTCGGGTCACGCGCAACACTGGGTAATTTTTAGATTTATGAATAAAAAGGAATATATCAAAAGATATTTGTGCATAAACGCACAAATTAATTTGTATAATTCAAATTGGTCCTAAGTGAGGTTTGACCCTTCCTTTGAATGGTACCCAGAGTGTATACTCAAGACCTGAGTACCATCTCAAGGGTTAAGGGTTCAAACCATTAGACATTTTGAATTATTACAAATTCATTTTTGCGTTTATTGCACAATATCTTTGATATCTAAATAAGTGTCCCGTTAAAATATACCACAAGTGTTTGCACGCGACCGCGAGTGTTGTTGGGACGGACCCGTCGAGGTTAGGTGGTCCAAGACAGCGCTTCAGCATCTCTCTGGGAAGCTAAGCTTTCAGAGGTAAAATGATGGTTTCCTTTTAGCCAAATCGTGGTCTCGGGGTAACACTCTGGAGTACCATCTCAAAGGAGCATAACGCGGTTCAACGATCCTTTTCAAAGAGAAAATTATACAAATTAATTGTTGCGTTTATTGCACAATAATCTTTGATATCGTAATAATTGTCCGGATTAAAAATTACCTAACAGTGAGTATGCCCAGCTGACCGAGCTGTTGGCGGAGGACCCGTCGGCAGGTTGGGTGTCAAGACACCGGCTTCGCTCCTCTTGGAAGCTAAGCTTTCAGAGTAAAATGATGGGTTTCCTATTAGCCAATCGTGGTCTCGAGAGGTAACACTCTGGAGTACATCTCAAGGGTAAGGGATTCAAACCCACTTAGGACAATTTGAATTAATATAATATAATATATAATATATATAATAATAATATATATATATATAATATATAATATATAATATATATATATATATAATAAATATATATAATTACGTACATTTTTTATGATTTAAAACATAACGACCCCTAGAGATAGACCGCAAAGATATCAGTATGTCGGAGGTCCTCGCCTGTAGAGTGAAACGACAGGCCTCTGATCCACCCCATAAACGGCTCGACGCCCCTCAATGGCAAAAACTTAAAAAAACTCTTTCTAAAAATTTTCGCTGAATCCAATAGTTCACATGATGTCCCCTTTGAGCAGTCTAAACCATTATAATATATATATATATATATAATATAATATATAATATATATATAATATAATATTGTATAATATATATATAACCATATATATATATACTAATATATATATATATTATATTATATATAAATATAATATAATATATATATATATAATAATGTGATTCATAAAAGGGTGTATAAAAATGAAATCTGTGATAGAAATGGAGTATTTGGAATACAACCCATTCCATGAACATTTGACCAATCTGCAA
>JABUQX010079731.1:0-5000 GCA_015478945.1 Trachelipus rathkii
CGGTGTACTTCGTTCAGTCAATTTGGGTGTTTAACCGTTTTCCGCATTATCGTGAAACGCATGGCGTTTTCGGTGGCAGCTTCATTTATTGAATATATGCAGGATTGTAACGTCTATACAGCCTACGTAATGCGCACATGAATTGGGTAAGGGGAACGGGAATAATAATAAAAATAAGGATCCATGATTTCACGAAAACGGGATGTGATAAGCAAATCCGAGATTATATATGGAATCAGCACCTCCGAATTACTATATATCTGCTACAAAAGTCCATCCAAGAAAAATTTCACTTTCTTTGTTGACCAGTAATAATAATAATAATAATAATAATAATAATAATAATAATAATAATAATAATAATAATAATACCCTGTACAAATTTTATTTATCCCCAGGTCTAGATTCTAGAGCAGGGTTGGCACAAAAGAAATCAAATGATTTAAATCAACTGATTTTTTTGTGATTTTTATATAAAAAAATCATGACTTTTTATTTTTTTTTTTAGGCAAATTTTTTATAAATTAATAATTAATCCTAGCTATCACCTAATTAATGATACGTATATTTCATCTATATAATAAGTAAATTCATCAATGTAGTTTCAAGTCATTTTTAATAAAGAAATAAATAAAATTAGAGTACTCAGATATTATACAGTATATATATAATTTAAATAACTTAAACTAAATAATAATTATATGCACTAAACTTATTATTAATTAGGTAATAATTAGGATTATTTACTAATTTTATAAAAATAATAATAAAAAAAAAAAAAATTAAATAAAAAAAAAAAAAAAAAAAAAAAAAAAAAAAATCTAAAAAAAAAAAAAAAAAAAAACATTGTTCTAGTCTCTAGAGTATTAAAGCTATCGGTTCGAGTGTGAAAATATTGTTTCATATTTAAAGTTTTCGAAACTATAGAGTCGAGGTCATTTTATCATGATATTTGTTCACATATATCAATTTTCTATATTATTTTTTATGCAAAATCATAACTGAGTAAATGACAAATCAATTACTGAATTTTTTTAAGAAAGACATTTGAAAAAGTAGAAAGTTCCGGTTAGTTCCTGCCCGAACCAAGTTAGTTCCGGCCGGAACCGGAACTTCTAAAAAATCGAGGTTCCGTTCCGTTCGCATCCCTAATATATATATATATATATATATATATATATATATATATGTATATATATATATATATAATATATATATATATATATATATATATATATATATATATATATATATATATATATATATATATATATATATATATATATATATATATATATATATATATATATATATATATATATATATATATATATATATAATAAATAAATGTATAAATATATATATATATATATAATATATATATATATAGGTTATATATATATATATATATATATATATATATATATATATATAATATATATAATATATAAATATAAATATATATATAGTAAAATAAAGAAGTATTGAAAGTATTGATGCATTGTCATGCAAATATCCATCCTGTGACTGTTGTGGTGTCCACAAATCAAATTTTGATTTTTGAAAAATATATCAACCCTGTGCTGTCCAATAGTAAAAATAAATAAAAATGATAATTTTTTTTAAAAAGAGAGAATAGGCTACTCTTCCACCCCAACCAGTCTAGAATCCTGGTCCTTTCGCTTGTTAGGCGAGTGCTTTGCCAGTTAGCTAAGTAGACTAAAAACGTTGATTTCTCTACTGTTTAATTAATAAAACAAAAGATTCTTAATCATTACCTTGTTAATTACAGTAATTTATTCATTATTTTACAATATTGAAGATTGAATATACTTAGATATATTAAATTATAAGTTTAGATTCTATTAATTTACAAAATAGAAGAGATGGACTTTTGGTGAAAATCTATTTCATTTTTGATGTTTACCCTGCCAGATTAGATAAACATACCCTCGCATAAATAAGATACTAGGTGTAGATGACCATAAGAGGTACTTCTTGAAGATACAATGTTAAGTTAGTTATTTAAATTTTATGTACTTAGTGGCTAAGCTTGTAAACTAATAGAGTAGATTGGCTGATCTTATGCATTTAAAGTTAAAGGCATGTTATTATATAAACTTAAAGGTTAATTTTAATGTTGGAATAATATACAAGAAGAATGGTCAGCTGGGCATAACCAAAGGTAAAATCTTTTGTTAGTATATATATATATATATATTATATATATATATATATATATATATATATATATATATATATATATATATATATATATATATATATATAACTATATATATATATATATATATATATATATATATATATATATATATATATATATATATATATATATATATATATATATATATATATATATATACTGCTATATATATATATATATATTGAAAATATATTTTTTTTTTTTTCTTTTTTTCCCAGAGTAAATAATTGATGATAAAGAAATCAAAAGATATTGAAAAAAAACCCGGAGAAAATCTAGAAAGACCCCAGTGTAGACGAAAAAACCCAAAACAAATAACAAGAGAAGGAAAATCTTGAATGTCACCAAACCAGAAAGAAGTTGAAGATTGGATTGTCTCAAGACTGTTCAGAAGTTTCCCTTATCAAAAAATTACTATATTAAGTTTAATTATTTTAATGTTTATTGTGGACTTGATTATATATGATTTGAAGCTGTAGGTCAATGAATTATATTTGATTTAA
The DNA here is from genome assembly GCA_015478945.1 of Trachelipus rathkii. Taxonomy (NCBI): domain Eukaryota; kingdom Metazoa; phylum Arthropoda; class Malacostraca; order Isopoda; family Trachelipodidae; genus Trachelipus; species Trachelipus rathkii. The sequence continues at coordinate 2,728 of JABUQX010079731.1, forward strand.
AGCTGTAGGTCAAGAAGAAATTATGGAGACATATATGACAGTTAAATAAATTGACATATCTGTGAGAGATGGTTACCCAAGAGGTACTTGGAAATGATCAATGAAATTAGTAATTTAGTTAGGATGGAATATATAAATATATATATTATACACTATATATATTAAATGCCATATAAAATATTATACACTATAACGGGTTCATAAATTGTGGGTGAGGACGTGGCATATTAAATTCTAGAGCTCTCCTTTCACAGGAACCAGCGTGGGGTGAAGAATGACCCAGTGAAAAGCCAATACCAGCGTGAAATCTAACAACATAAAAGCCAGCCCTGTCGTCGTGTGAGGAAGCAAGTCCAACTGTATTTTGAGAGTATAGTTTTAGGCATCCTTAGGAGTGCGAGAAGGGAAAAATACCAAACTCGAAAAACATAAACAAGTAACTCCTGACAACAGAAATGACAGCATTGACAGGCATGAATGGTGGGCTCGTCAACTCTTTTATAATGTTTTTAAAAGTATTAAAAGACATAAAGTATTACAAGACAAATTATCAATAAAGATTGATTGACTAAAATTAAACAAGCTGAGAGCAGGAACGTTTCAATTGCATTCTCTGACAAATCATGCAAAATTTTTGCAAAGTTGCACCCGACCCCCTCCGATTTTAATGAAATTTGGTATACAAACTCATTTTGGCACAAAACTCACTCCCCTAAAATATTAGGTTCCAATTTTGAGTAGGGGCTGCAAAACAGCCCCCCCAATTTTGGGGGGTTCCGCGATACTCACCTCTTTCAAAGACTGATAACTTTGGTTCTACTTAATGTAGAATCAAAATTCAAAATGCATTTTAAAGGGAATTAATAGATCTATAAAAAAGGCATAAATAAAAAAATCTGTACAACAATTTTTAAAAAAGTTATAAGATGTTAAAAAAAAAATCCCCCCCCACCCCCCCTTTTGTTGATCAATTTTTAAAAACCCAGTATCCTACTTATAAACTGAGAATTTCTTTTAACATATACAAACATAAAAAGTCTGCTTATTTGATTGGATAAACCTGCTTTTTAGCCTAAAAAAAAAAGGGTTTCTATGTAAAATTAAATTTTTTGAAATAATTTATAATTTTATTACAATTAACCTTCAGTACAACTTTAAATTGATATATATATACCGTATATATATATATATATATATATATATATATATATATATATATATATATATATATATATATATATATATATATATATATATATATATATATATATATATTTATATATATATATATATATATATATATATATATATATATATATATATATATATATATATATATATATATATATATATATATATATATATATATATATATATATATATATATATATATATATATATATATATATATATATATATATATATATATATATATATATATATATACTCTGTTCTTGGATTATAATTTAATAGTATAAACTCGAGCTTAATATTTTAATTAGTCAAAAGGAATACTATATAACAGAAAAATCATGAGAATTTATATAGTTAGTTATATAGTATATATAGTTAGTGATTTCACTTTAGTTACTTTTTTGCAAAAGTTCTTTAGACTTTTGCAGTTCATCCATATCAAAGCTGTACATTATTTTTCTTCCTGGTGTTAGTTTTGGAGCCGCAAGTTTTTTAAGAATATTTTTCCTTTCAATCCACACTTTGTCATCAACATTTGGGAATATATACATACCTTGTTCTTCCTCCTTCAGAAAACTAATATAAAAATCATCAAAGTCCTCAGAGTAACTTTCAATAATACCAATGAATATATTACCTTCAAAGTTGCAAGAAACATAGTGACTTATTATATCTGCTGCCTCCATGTTAAAATGAGAGTATTCATCACTTTCATGTATGTTTACTTCAGATATTTTAGCTTCTTTGTAAGATTTTGAATTTGATATCTGAAAAGCTTTCAAAGTTTCAGTGTTAATGGGGATAATTTTATGAAACCCTTGTGTTCCTTTCAATGTTACACATTTTTCAAACCTCTTCTTCAGTTTTCCTTCAGCTCTAAATACTTCTTCCTTTGTGATGTATATGCAGTTTATTCCTGGTATATATTCATTACAGTAGTAGAAAAAACTGTCTGCAGTTAGTATCTGATCCTTATATGGCCTTTGTAGGCTTGCCTTGGCAACAGTTCTCTTGATGACTCCACCAATTCCATCACAAACATTTTTCCCATGACCGGTTCCAAAGAAATTCCACTCACA
>JABUQX010079731.1:10000-17500 GCA_015478945.1 Trachelipus rathkii
CACCAACACCATATATCACTAACACCTGCCATAGAGCTTCCCTATTAACCCTATCATACGCCTGTTGCTGCAAATCCATAAAACCTAAATACAATTTATTCTTCTTCTCCCTCATTTTCTCAATCATTTGTTTCAATGTAAAGATTTGATCCACACATCCTCTACCACTCCTAAACGCACCTTGTTCTTCACCAATTATTCCTTCAGTCACTCGACGCACTCTTTCGACCAAAATACCAGCATATATCTTCCCACAACACTCAATAAACTTATTCCCCATACAATATAATTTCTACAGTTCCTTTTCTCCCTTACCTAATATAAAGTGCTATTACCGCTCTCCTCAATCCCTTGGAATATGCCCTCCATAAACGCTTTATTACAACTTCCGTCAATCGATCACCATCTCGCCTCCGTTCTTGATCATTTCACCAGTAATTTATCTATACCAGATTTACCATTAATCCAACTATCTTACTCTCTATTATTACCTCCCCCTTAATAACCTCATCCCAAAATACCTATTCCTTCTTACCATCAAACCACACACATTCACTATCACCTCATTATTACTGTTAATATTGTGCAGATTTCGAAGTGTTTCTCCTTACATTCATTTCATCAGTTACAAAGCACCATCCCTATTATTATTCTAAGCAGATTCCCTTATTCTCATTCTTAACCTTTCCTTCCTTCCAGAAGAGCTTCCTATTCCCTTGTATGTCCCCATTCATCCTCCTTCCAAACTGTTCATTTACCTCTTGTTTTCTCCTACGTATGCACCTTTTAGTATTTCTTTTTTCCTCCTTATATAATTCCAAGCATCTTTCTTTTGAGATTTCATCATTTGCTTTTAGTACATTCAACCACGCTTCTTTTTTATCTTTAACCGCTTTCCTCACCTCTTCATTCCACCATTCGCTGTTAACATTCTTACTTCCTACTTTAGCACATCCACACACTTCCTTTGCACTATAACAATTGCTTCCTTCATTTGCCCCCAGATTTTTTCAGTATCAACTTGTTCACATTCAACCGATTTACTAGCGAGCGCTCTTACATACTTATCCTTATTGTCTTGTTCACTTAACTTCTCACTCTTAATTTTACCTACTTCCTTTCGTATCACCTTCCTCTCCATCCAAGCCCCCACTAACTTAATTTTACATAGAACAACATAATGATCCGATAATCCCATTCCTATACCCCTCATTGATTTAACATCCAACACATAACATTTAACATTTACCATCCATACACATAGTTGGATTTGATAACTGTAATTTTTTCCTTACATATTTTGACATTTTTTTTTCTTTTCTTCCTTATGTTATTGCGAGAATTGAAATTTTTTGTTTAAATAGCCAAAGTTTTTAATACCAAACCCTTAAAAGCGAGCTGTATTTTTTTTTTCATTCAAAATTTGTCTCTATAGGAGAAGATGCTGTTCTTCTGTATTTCTTACCTTGCTGCTAAAAGTTAAAAAAGTTGAACTTCACTCCAAATAGAATGCATTTTAAAATCCTTCAAAAGGTGACATGCAAGAGGCCTTTATGATTCATGCTCAGGTAATTTTATTTAGTTGTGTGTTATACATTTCTACTAAGCTAAAAATTTTTCCTCTAATAACTTTTATTACTTAATATTCCTTGAATTGGTAGTTTTATGATTTATGCCATTTTTCTATTAATATATTTCTTTTTCAGAATGCTGAGGATATTCCTATCATCATATCTAGAAGATAAGAAAAACTTGGGGAAATGTCTTTACACATGCAACCATTTGTAATTATTCAGGGAAAAGATCTTCTGAATGCAGTTCAATGCTACGGCGTAATGAATTCTGTTTTATATGGATTTGATTCACTCTTAAAGGCTGTTGAAAACTGCTTTAAAGCTTTTCATGTACTTTACCTCCAGTACCAATTGAATCTTCAAGTCTGGTTATTCATACAAAAATACTTTTTTGAAATTAAAACTGAGTGGGATAAGACAGTTTCTGATGTTTGTTAATTAATTTCTGATATTACTTCATATAATACCGATGAAATTTCTGATTAGACTTTTGATAAAATTAAAGTTTTTAGTCATAAAATGGAATTTGCTAAATTTAGTTATTTTTGCTTTTATTGTAGGGAAAAAGTACCTAGTGTTGCTAGTTTAATTTTGTATTTACAAGTTTTTCACCCAGAGGAATATTCTGAAAGTAAATTTATATGTGGGCAAGGTAATTCCCATAAGCAATTTTGTATAAAATATTTCTTTAAAAGGCATTTGAAAAAAACATTTGTTTCATGTTAAATGTTTTAAACTCGCATCAAAGTTACAAAAACCAAAAACCAAAACAAATTCTCAAATTGATTTTTGTAGTTCTAATAATTATAATCTTTTAGCGTCTTCAAGCGGTACCTCCAGTAATAATATTCAATCTCCTTTGATACATCAAAATTATAATCTATTTAATAATAATTTTTTTTCATCCTTTAGAAATGATCGATTATGATGATATTGTTTCTGAACTACAAAGTAAATTCGAGGAAGAAGTTTTGCAATTTGCCTCTCAAAAATTTCATAATGATTATGCATCAAGAAAGAAAATTAAAGAAGAAATATTCCAAGCTGAGAATCTAATTTTTAATTCATCTTTCTTGCACTTACTTAAAAACAAGGTTCTTTCTAAATTTCATGATATTGACTCACATGCTCTAGAACAGGTTTTTAATAGCGTTAAAAATCCATTTTCATTATTTTATAGTGAATTCTTAACTTTAAAGTAAATACGTAAAAACGAGTTCTATGTTGATCCTCAGCTTATAACAATAGGATATAAAACTAGTTGAAGAAATTTAATTTTAAAATCGTCATTGAAAAACTTCCAATACGTATTTGTTATTTTCCCATTATTGATTGATACCTTGAAATGTGTTCTCGATTGATGACGTTTATGATATTGCATGTAAATATATGGATTCTTGTTCCGAATCTGCACTCTTAAATGATATTAGCAATGGTAATATGGCCACTAGTAAATTAAGATACCCGGGAAGAAAAGTTTTTCCACTTCTTTACTATGATGATTTTGAATGTGGCAATCCATTGGGTTCACATGCTGGTAAGAACAAAATAGGAGCATTTTACTTCTCTATTCGATGTTTTCCCAAAAAGTTTCAATCGCGATTAAAAAAATTTTTTTATTAATGTTATCTTATTCATCAGATATGCGAATGTTTGATAACGAAATTATTTTCAACAAGATAAATGATTTAAATTATTTATAAGCAGAAGGTATTGAAGTGAAAATCGGTAATAGAACCTTTACAATTTATTTTCAGCTGCTATCACTTCTTGGTGATAATTTGGTTATGAATACAATTGGAGGGTTTGTTCAAAGTTTTAATGCGAATTATTACTGTAGGCATTGTAAAGCGAACAAAGAAATACTGCAAAGACAAACAGCTGAAGACATTTTCTTACTGAGGAATAAAGATCAATATGAAAGAGAGGTACTATTAAATATGCCTTCAGAAACTGGTGTAAGATCGGAATTCATTTTTAAAAAGTTTCAAAGTTTATATATTGGACAAATATATTGGTGATATAATGCACGATATAACAGATGGTGTTTGTAACTTTGATTTGAGTAAGATCATACTTTTTTATGTAGAAGTAAATATTTTTTCAATTGAAACTTTAAATAATAGGATCCGCTTATATAGTTACGGAGAAAATGAAGCTGTAGTACCCGACGTAAAATATGATTTAATTTGTAAATATATTTACTAATCTTATTGGAAGTTATGTACCACGTGAATGAGAAATTTTGGTTATTTTATTTTCAAACACTTCAAAAGGAAATACATGTTTTATTATCTACTTTGATTTCAGATCATCATGAATTGTATTTAAGTTTATTTCCTGGTTCTAATTTAAAGCTTAAGCATCATTTTATAGTGCACTATCCACGGATGGTTTGTGAATATGGTAATCTTATTCATTTATGGTGTGAGATTTGAAGTGAAACATAGAGAGTTAAAATTAATTAATACATACTAGTCTGTGTAGGAAAAATATACTTAAAACAATTGCTACTAAATATCAATTAAAATTTCCTTATCGTTTAATTTCGAACGGAGGTTTGGATGATACTCTTGTCTGTGGAGAAAAAATAAATGTAATAAATATTCCTGAAATAGTACATCTTTATGAAAGCTTATCAACTTATTATATAGTTAGACTTATTTATGATTTTATCTGGATTCGAAAATTTTACCCAATCACTATTGTAAAATATTTTTTCAAATTTTTTATTTAAATTTCTTCGTTTAATATTAACCTTAAAAGCTTGAATTTAAAACTCATTTTCATATTTATGAATTAGAAATACCCGAAATTAGAAATTTATCATTAAGATGTCTTTCAAAGTGTGTCGATCATAACTCGTTATAAGTTGAATTTTATTTGTGGTAATTTTTTTTAAGTGGCATCTTTAATATTTGTTAAATTTTTTTTATTGTATTCAGTTGAAAAATGTAATGTAGAATTTTCTTTTTCAATTATATGAATCATTTGCAAATGCTTTTTCTTCTTCCTTTGTGGCAATTATGTTAACACTTTAGTATTGAGTACATTCTGTGCTAAAATTTATTTCGGGTAGCTGAAAAGTTAAGTGTACAAAAAACTTCAATCTGATTTACTTAATTTTGCGATAATTAAGTAATTTAAAGTCTTTCGAAGATCAAAGTGATTGCAATTATTACGATTATTTAAAAAAAAAATTACAAGCATTTCACTTTAGTTATGAAGATCATATTTCATTTATCAGTTGTAAATATTTGGTCAAGGTGAAAAATTAGTTACGGTAACTAAAATTTGTAGGTATAATAGATTTCACCTGCTAAAACTTAAAGTAATCGGAAAAGTTAAGGGTACAAATAACTTTAATATGAAGTCAAAATATTTATATTTTTGTGATATTTACATACTGAAGAGTGATTATTTTAACTAAAATTTTGTTACAAGGAAAGTTCGGTCTTTAATGTCTTTAATAAATAATATAATTAATAATAATAATAATAGAAATTTTATATCAGCTTTTATTTTAATAAATATATCGTATCCGATATTTGTTCTAAATCTCTCTCTCTCTCTCTCTCTCTCTCTCTCTCTCTCTCTCTCTCTCTCTCTCTCTCTCTCTCTCTCTCTCTCTCTCTCTCTCTCTCTCTCTCTCTCTCTCTCTCTCTCTCTCTATATATATATATATATATATATATATATATATATATATATATATATATATATATATATATATATATATATATACTCTCTCTCCTCTCTGCTCTTCATATATAAAGAAAAATGTATTCATTAACAACAAAACTTTCTTCAATTCCATTCTCAACAATCTCAAAAACTACAATAGCTACAGGAAAGAATACATTGCTGGAATGCTGGTCCAATTTTAGTGCGGAAAATGTAAAAAAAAACTTAAAAACTACAATAGCTACAGCGAAAAGGAATACATTTTGGAATCCTGGTAAAATTTTGAATAGGAAAGTAAAAAAATAAAAATAATAAAAAATTAATTTAGTAATTATAGTAATATGATTAGAGAGCTATTTAGAGACCATTTATTGGCTACTCGTTAAAATAAATAGAGACTATTAAATTTTGCTTTTTTAACTAAAGAATACCCCAAGGTATACCGCACGATGGTAGGAGTCAGGGTCTCTTCCAGGGAGTACAGGGTGAGGTCCCCCAGGAGGTCTCAGGAACCGCTCTTTGGTATTTGGGTGTCATGAGGTTCCCTCCTCCCCTGGGTATGGAAAACCTTCCCCCTATTAATTCCCGTCAGCTCAAACCCCGTACCATTGAGTATACCTTTACAAATATATATATATATATATATATATATATATATATATATATATATATATATATATATATATATATATATATATATATATATATATATATATATATATATATATATATATATATATAATGTCCTGCCCTAAAAAAAATAGCCAATATTTATTTTATTTATTTATTTATTTTTTTGACAAATAAATCCAAAAAACTCACTAGGAATGCAAAAATGTTTTTCTTTGGGGAGGAGCTATTGTAGTTTTGAGATATTTTTTTTATTTTTTTTATTTTTTTTATTTTTATTTTTTTTTTTACATTTTCACTAAAATTGGACCAGCATTCCAACAATGTATTCCTTCCCTGTAGCTATTGTAGTTTTGAGATATCAGTTATTTTGCCGTTCCTGATATATATATATATATATATATATATATATATATATATATAGACATATATATATATATATATATATATATATATATATATATATAAACTATATATATATATATATATATATATATATATATATATATATATATATATATATATATATATATATATATATGGTCAGCCTCCCGAAAGCATCATGCATGTAACTTAGAAACTATAACAGCTACAGGAAAATAAATAACATTTTATTAATCAGGAGACATTTTTATCCATGAAATTTAAAATTTTTTTTTTTTAAATAAAAATCTTTAAAATATTTGGAAAACTTGTATATTGTTTCTGAGAGAATACGAAAAGCTCCTTGTACTCAGTGAGCACATAAGGTACCAAATGTTTATTTATATTATCTTTTTAACTAGGAATATTCCACGGTTAAACAAGAACGATGTAAGCAAGGGAGTCAGGGTTTCTCGGCAGCCTGCAGGGGGACTTCGTCCCCCTCTCTGTCCCTCCGTCGGCTCGAACCCCTAAAAGGATATAAAAAGAAAAAATATATTTTCTCCAAAGCGTAAAATTAAAATACTATTTGGCAACTCTTGCTCTCGTGAAGTAATGCAGGGATTCAAGGTCAATCACACCATACGCTTGCCAGATCTAAGATTATACTAGTATTTAAGGTGTTATTAATAAATATTAGAATAAAATAATTTTTTTTAAGTTTCAGCGATGAAATTACTTGCTAAAATCAAAAATATTTTTCCTTTAACTATTTATATTTTTTTTTATTTACATATTTGATGTCTTCGGAGGCTGGCTATATATATATATATATATATATATATATATATATATATATATATATATATATATATATATATATATATATATACTATATATCTCTCTCTCTCTCTTCTGTGTCGTTATATACTGCTATATATATATACTTCTCTCTCTCTCTCTCTACAGACTCTGTTAAATAAATCTGTAGTCTCACACAAAACCACCCCAAAACATATATATATATATATATATATATATATATATATATATATATATATATATAATAACATTATTAATGTATTTATATGTTTGTATACATATATATATATATATATATATATATATATATATATACTCTTATATATATATATATATATGGCGATATTTGTTTAGAGCGACAACTATCATCGATCCATATCTCAAAAACTACAATAGCTACAGGAAATAATTACATTGTTGGAATCCT
>JABUQX010079731.1:25000-50000 GCA_015478945.1 Trachelipus rathkii
ACCAATAAGAATTCTTAATAAGTAAACTATACTTTCATTTTTCAAAAAGGTGCGGAACAAAAGAGCGGAAACTTTTTTTGATCCGCACGTGCAAGTCCGCTAATTTCCTGACGTCTCCGCACCTCCGCTAGTCCGCACCTATTCTGGTAGTCCGCTCGGAGCGGACTAGCGGACTAGCGGACTAAAAAGAGAGGGAGAGCCCACCTCTGATATATATATATATATATATATATATATATATATATATATATATATATATATATATATATATATATATATATATATATATATATATATATATATATATATATATATATATATATATATATATATATATATATATATATATATATATATATATTTATATATATATATATATATATATATATATATATATATATATATGTATAGAATCAAAAATATATAGATATTTATATATATATATATATATAATATATATATATATATATATATATAATATATATATATTTATATATATATATATATATATATATATATATATATATATATATATATATATATAAATATATATATATATATATATATATATATATATATATATATATTTACAGTACAGCATCGGAAATATATAGTGATAGTACACCAATGGGTATAATCCACATCCACATAGTATTTGGTTCTGATGGTTCACTGATGAACATATATCTAGAAATTGGAAATTAACTACCAGCTATGAATCACATCCTGAGGCAAACCAACCCAAACAATGTCTACTTCGATGCTGAAGAACTATTTTTTCAAATCCTGACAAAATATTTTACTTCTTTTTTTATTAGACCTATTAGTGAACCTAGTTCTTAGTATAATCACTTTGTTTAATGAATGGATTAAAAATCTTCATCCTCCCAGTAAAAGTTGATATGGAGTTTTATACTGAATCCATATTCTATCGAAGATCTTTCTTTTCATTATAGATCATAGAAGATCTTATAGCTTGTTGACCTCCATATTAATAATTCTATTATTTATAAACTCAAAATAATGATTGTTTTGCAGCTTCTAAGAACGTTGCACTGCCTGAACGCATTTTATAATGTACATTCTTAGAGAGGAACTATTTTGAAAACGTTATCTAATGTCCATACAGTGGTCTGATAAATTTCAACAACACGCTAAAATTTCACACTAAGTATTACTCAAGGCTTGGAGTGTTCATTTCTTCATTACATTGTAAGCAACGTAATCCTTTAATATTACTACTATTTTGAAAACATTTTCAAATTACTATCTTATATTAAGGCATCCAGTATATATCCATCTTCTATTGCCAAGAGACTCCGGCATTTTCTATTTATGTTTTAAGTAAATGAAATTTTATTTCGATTCATGCAGCTGTAAAATTGGGTAAAATGTTATTGCTGGCCCATACCAGGCTGTGCCAGTGAATCTGGTCTCAAGGGAAGGGGGGGGTGTGTAACGAAGTGAGCTGTGACTTTAATATATCCTAAAGACTTCCTAAAAAAGAAAAGTATCCAGTTTTATAATCACACCAAACTTAGGCCCACTACTAATTGCATTCCAACATCCAAATTCTTGTAAAAAATCAAGTAAAAAGAAGTGTAAAGTACGGTCAGTATCAATAACCATGAATTACCGGACTTATTATTAATCGAAAGACAGTCATGTATAGAAAATTTTTACTAACTAAATCGAAGCACTACACGTATTTATTCTTTTGTTACTGCATATTCCAATTTTTTTATTTTCCTAGTTATAAACTCTCGTTCACTTTCCTTCCATTATCGTGATTAATTTGTACATTTAACATAGCATATTGGGTACTCTTAACATTGGTTGAATTATTAAATAATTAATCATAATAGCAGTGCCCACTGTTATCATCTGAAATATGAATATAATCCACAATTTAACTATTTATATCAATTGCTTCTGTGACAAGCTTCCTTCGATCTTACCAAATATCCAAATAAATTATAACTCTACTCTTTTATTCTTTTTCTTACCTGCAAATTAAAAACACATCCACGCACAGAAAGGGTTAATACCCACTTATCTTCCTTCTGGCTTCTAAGCTCTTTCTTAATAAGATTGTCCTTCTTGGACCAATAGTTTCCAATGCTAATCCTTGAGTATTACACTCCAAGTATTTTCATCCTATTCAGTGGGATAACTTTTCTTTAAATCTGTGGCCGGCTTTTAGGTCTTGAGATATAGATGTTGTATGACACTGGTGTATGTCAAATTCTTTCTCTCATTGTTCCCCAGAATAATATATATATATATATATATATATATATTATATATAGAAATTTTTAATAATCTCTTATACTATATATATACCTATAATATACTATATATATATATATACTATTAATAAATATGAATATAATATATTATTTATTTATTGTGAGTTATTATAATATAATATATATATAATATATATATATATATATTTAATATATATATATTAATATATATATATATATAATAAATATTATTATTATATAATATATATATATATATAAATCATATATATATATATATAATAATATATTATATGTATAATAATATAAATATACATATATATCAGCATATAATAAACATATATATATAAACAAAAAAATTTATATAATAATATGTAATAAATATATATATATTAATATATATAAATAATATATTATATATTATTTATATAGACGAAATTTTAAATAACTTTCTTTTTTATTATTCCATTAAATTAATTTGTTATTATAGAAAGGGTATTTGCAATAATTAGTCATTTAATCTGTTAATTGCTTATAAATTATTACTTTATTATTTTTTATTAAATCTTCTCTGAGAAATGACCAACTTAACTCATATTAACCTAAATTAATTATTAATTAACACAACCTTATGATTTCACTTTTAGTTTATTTTAATTTAGTTGTTTTTTAATAATTCGCTTATTGAATGTTTTTGATGTTTATTTTTTAGGTTTTACTCATTAATTATATTAATATTTAATTGTTACATCCACAAAAGAATATATATATATAATATATTATATATAATAATATAATATATATATATAAATAAAATAAAAATATATATTTATATATAATAGATTAATATATATATATATATATATATATATATATAATTTCCAAATTTTTCCCCATGAACAGCAGAAAAACGGTTGGGTATGCAAAAATTGTTGTAAATAAAAAAAAAGGGGTTGGTCTCCCCCAATAATACACCCTCTAAAAATTTCGAAATGATAGGATAAACAGGATTAAAGTTACCCCCAAAAATCATATATGATAGGATAAATAGGATTAAAGTTACCCCCAAAAATCATATTTTGGGGGGCAAATTCAATTGGATATTGTTGCAAATTATTAATAAATATAAAAATTATATCACAAGGGATTCTGGATAATAAGTCCCAGCTATCCATTGTTCAACTTTCTAGTCGTTTCGAGAAAGGAATTTTGACTTCTAATCAAAAATGTTCAAAGCAGATTTTTTTTTGACTGACCATAACGTGAAAAATAGGTAGAAAAACGCTCAAAATAACGTTTTAGAGCTCCACCAATGCTGCATTTAGCACTTTGTTTAGTTCAAAATTAGATGAAATAAAGAATTTATGGTCAAATTTCACTTCTTTCTTTTTAATTTCAGGTTCGAAAAAAGGACTGAAATTAGACCCTTCCCAATAAGCGATTTGTTCCTGCTTGTTCGTCTCGTTCCTCAATTTTGTTGAGAACCCGAAATAGAACAAAGAACCTTCGTGAAGTTTTGATTAAAGCTTAACCTAGAGTTTTGAATAGCGTTCGTGAGGGGACTAGCCCAAATGGTCGACAGGGAAAATAGTCGACAGGTCAAATGGTCGAATCGACGTCAAATAAATTTCCGGTAAGGCCCACTGCTGGCGTTAGGTTGAGTTGAGTTGAGTTAGGTTATGGTTTAGTAAGGCATTAAGGCTTAGGTTAGAGCTTAAGTTTTGTTGGGTTCGGTTAGGTTATTTTATACATATAATAACACCTCTTTATAGATGTGCAACTTTCACGCTCTATATCATATAAATAACAATATAATAATACATATAATATAAATAATTTAGTAAATAATATACTATATATAAATATATATATTAAAAAAATAATCTTACACGTTATATATATATTAATATATATATATATATATTAATATATATATTATTACGTATATTTTTATATATATATATATATTTTATTATATTTATATAGTTTTTTAGTTTTAATAACAATCGCTATATATTATATATATATATATATATATATATAAATATATTATTATTTGATATATTTATGAAATTTTGCATTTAGTTGTATTTGTATTTTATCTTTTTATTATATATATATTATATATTATTATACTATATTCAATCCATTTTCAATCTACTTCCACACCCTTCTACTTGCTCTTTTCTTATAATTTTTTCCTTTTCTCAGTTTTTTGTTTTGTATGAGTTTAACCCTTCATTATATCATATATATATTCATACATTATCTTAAGTATCATATTATTATATTGTAATATATTAATTATTATTTATTATAATTATATTTAAAGTCTATTTATTTCTTCTTTTTTTTTAACTTTATTTTCTGTCACTTATTTTTTATAATTTTTTATTTTTACCTATTAATTTATTATTTTATATATTTTCACTTTTAATTTTTAATTAGATCTATATATTTTTTATTTAATTTGAATAGTAAATAATGTCAATATTTATATTCTATTTATATTTTTATTTTTCGATCAGTTTCAAATATTTATTGTTAACGATGATATTGAATAAGGACGTAGATTTATTATTTTATTCAATTATAATTATTATTATTTTTTTTCGAATAAAATTTTTGAATCATAATTAATTGATAGATAATTAAGAATATGATTCCTGTTATATTATAATTAATATGAAAAATTCTGAATCATCCAGAATTGCGTTCACAATCACTGGAAATCAAAGCATTGCTAAGATAAGAGAATGCATTAAATTATTAGTATTTTATTTATTTTATGTATTTATTTATTTTATTTTTATTATATTTTTACTATAAATGATATATTATTATATATATAATTTAAATAATATTATTTATTATTATTATCATTTATATATTAATTTTATTATTTATATTTATTATTCTTATTCAATACGTTATTATTTTTTTTTATAATTACCTTTTTTAGCTTTTTTTAATTTTATTTTTATGTTTTTTTATAATATAAAATTATGATATATTTTTTTTTAAATAATTATTAAATTAATTTATGTTATATTGTATTGATATTCATTTTTGATTCTTTGAAATTCTTTTTTACTTTTAATTTTTCTATTTTATTATATATACTATATTAGGAATATAAAGGTCCTCTAGAGTGAGGTTTTGAACCTTACACCATGAGATTGTAAACCCAAGAGCGTTATATCTTTGACCCACGATGGGCTAAAAAGAGAACCGCCTTATTCCTGCTGAAAGGCTCCTTCTTATCCAAAGAGTAGCAGAAATTGTATTTTTCTTGCAGTGAATCATTTAGATACTTTGCTATGTGAACCACCCACCTTCTTTTTTTTTCATCACCTCGTTGTAGTGGTCACATCTCTGGGTATTTTTTTTTATTTTAACTGGTGGACCTCTTCCTATCATATTTGTTATATTTTCCATACAGCGGTATATTTATTTGCATTTTATCTTCGCATTCATCTATCTTACTAAATAATAATGTCCCATAATTGGTGATTGAACCTTAACCTCTTTTCTTTGTAGTATGTGTTATTATTTATTCAAGAGTGTACCTTTTTTTCTTCGTTCTCTTTGTCTCCCTACTGTATGAGTTCTAAAAATGAGAACCGCTCACTTTTCTCTTCTGAAAGGTTTATCTCTCTCCTTTGTTTGTCTCTTTATGAGGAACATATACATGTCACCATTTTCGTGGATCATATTTGACTTTCCGGCAGACATCTTTCTCCTCTCTTCTTTTTTACTACTTGTATATATACGTATCTTTTTTTCTGTACAGTATAGTTGAGCGATGTATATAATTATATCCTTTATATTTATTTTTATTAATGGAGTATTTTTACATTATTTTTTTTATTTTATTCTTACTCACTATTGATTATTATTATTATATGTATTTATATTTTTTTATAGCTTATTATATTTTTTTTTTTTTATATTATTTTATTCACCACTATTTATTTTATTATATAATTAATTTTATAATTTAATTTTTTCTACTTATTCTTTTTTATATTTTATATTTTTTAATTTTAATTATATAATTTATTAATGATTTTTTATCCGTCTAGGTTATGATTTTAGGTATCGTGTAGGTAAATATAACGTTTAACCATTATTTTCAATGGATAAAAGTCGCTTAAACTACAATAATGAAAATAAAAAAAAACCAATATTTTTATTTTATTACATTTAAATGAACTATGGACGTCAATTACCAAATTGTAAGCTGTTACCTAATATAATAGTGATTAATGCATATTGACATAATTGTTGTAAAATTTGTTTTGATATTTATAAATTTTAATATGAAATGAAATTTTGTCGAAAACTTTCATCAGGTGAATCTGAAAAAACTTTGAGAGTATTGTCAAAATTTTACATTTTTTATATTCGCATTATTTTTTTATTCTTTGTATTATATATGCTGTTTTTTTTATTTTCCATTTTCTTTATTAATATTTCTTTTAATAAGCTTATAAATATGTTTGATGCTAAAAGAGTTCGTTTGGTACAAAATGCAATTTTATTTTTATCACTTTGGCATTTTTCGCCTCCTCCTAAAGGTATTATCTTAACGACCTAAGTAAAAAAAAATTCAAATAAAAAAGAATAAAAATAATAAATACCGATCTATATATATATACCACACGGGGGTTGTCACTCTACGAGAGGTTATGTTCAATGAGAGAGTTGTGTATATCGACTATGCAGTACCGAGTCTATGCACCGGAAATAGATGTAAGTAACATTCATTATATATAATTTGCGTGATCATATTATTTCCTTTTTTGTTTTATATTTTAGATATGTTTATATATTTGAGGGAATATCATATACTATAGTTTTTGTATATTATTTATTTTTATATTTTTATATTTTTTTATTTTTTTTTTTATTATTTACTATATTTTATTATATATTTTATTATCTATATCGAAATATGATATATTATATTATATATATTGCATTAAAGTTCATGCGCAGTAATTCAATTAAAGTTAGCAGTGAGAAATTTGGAAAGTGGATTATACATGATATAAAAGGCTTCGTGAAAACAAGTAATAGCGTAAAGTACAAGTACCTTTCTTATATTAATATTTTCTATATTTTATTTATATTATTATATAATATTATTTTCTTTTGTTTTATATTTTTATTTTTTCCTTTATATTTCTTATTTATTATAATATTTATCTGGGCGCGCCTAATAATTTTTTTGAGTGCGCCTGCGCCTATGCGCCTATGCCTTCCCGTACCTAGTGCGCTTAGCGCCTAAGCGCCTATATTTTTGGTCCGCCTTTTTAGAAATTATTGCGCCTATGCGCCTTTGCGCCTTAACGAACTTGTTTCGCAAAACGGCTGGTGGAAGTGTACCGCTAAAGTTTATTTAGCAACAGTAAACTTATAGTGCGATAATTGATAAGCAGAGCTTTTATAAGGATGGAGAAAACACACGTTCATTAATTTTTGTCATTAATTACCTTTCTTCGTCAAAGCTAAATATTTCACACGTCCCTTTCCTCTCTGCTCTGTCTTGTGATCCAATGTTTTTCGCCCCAGGAGGCAATTCAAGCTCTCTGGAAGACAAGCGCTGCAAAAGAAGTTGAAAACCCTTACCAGAGCCATTGAGTTCCAAATTTATTTGTAGTTAAAGAACTACTTGCAAGTTTCATAATATATATATATATTAATATATATATATATATATACATATAATAATATATATATTATAAATATTATATATTATATATAATATATATATTTTAATGATATATTTTTATTTATTTTTTATATATATTTATTTTTTATTCACAAAAATAATAATTATATATATATAATAGTGAGTAATAAATATTAGAATAAGAAATATAAATAATTATAATATATGTTTTTACGAACGGTGTTTTTCTCTAGAATGATTACAAGTATGCAAGCCTTCTAAGTTCTAACTTTTAAATGGTAATACAAAAATGCTTTGTTCCTTGTTTCATGAGGCCTGCGACTATAAGGCGCACGGAATTGCTGTGTCGCTCTTTGCATTAGTCCGCCCTTTTTAAAATGTGTTGCGCCTATGCGCCTTTGCGCCTACGAATTGATAGTTCGCCATAGGCGATAGGCGCATAGGCGCAACTAGGTGGCGCAAATCGGCCCAGCTCTGATATATATATAATATATATATATGATATATATATATATAATTATATGATATATAAAATATATATAATATATTATTATATATAATATAAATATATTATTATAATAATTTAACAAGGAGGATTTCCTTTGATTAGAGCTAAGATAATAAGTACACAAAACGCTCGGTGATTTTGTTATTGAAATCCGAACTATACACACACAGATCTTAACATGAAGGTTAGTACACTAAACTTATTGTAAAGTGGCTGACAAAAGAGTGGAGTTATAAAAAAAGTGCGGTATGTCGGAATTATGCGAGAGTCATCGTGATCTTCTCTTTTCTCTCTCATTGACTCATGTCCTGGATTGTAGGCGTGAATCGGATGCAGCCTCCACGCACTTCTTGTATTCAGTTTTGATCACACGTGTATTAATTAATTTTTCATTGTTATAATAAAGCTCATCTGATATTTTTAACAAAACTCAATAAAATTTTATCATTTGATTCCCATTAATTAAATATAATTTTCTTAGAACATGTTTGCAGGGGGGGGGGGAACGTATTATTAGCTCCATGATCTCTACTAAGATCTTAATCACCATTTTTTGTATTTATATATATCTATATCAAAATATATGTGATTTTTCACATTTCTTTAATAAGAAACTTTGTTACAAGAGAATCAACTTTTACGGTGATATTATAATGAATTTTCACGGTTTTATTTAATTATTTAATATAAAATGCATGAACGTGTAAGTGGTGAGGCCTTTAACCGCCTTCTCAAATAGCTCTGAATGTCCGTTGCTGAAACTCTTCAATTTCTTTCTCCTGGTAGTCTCCCCAGCAAAGTCACACTAACAGGCGCTCAGAATAGGAAACCCACCTCATAAAATGAGAGTTCGTATAATTTTAAAATGAATAATAAAACAAACAAAAAGAGAAAAAAATTATGTAATAGAAAAATTAAATTTTATAGCAATTAAATAAAGCAGCTTACATAAAAAAAACACATAAACATATGCATAGAGGCTAATTGTTTACAAGCTCATTAATAGATAGTACACAGAAATAGCACAATAGAGAACGATATTAGTTACAAAAACAAATACAAAACACAATTCTTACCATTCACATAAAAAAAACTGTACAAAGAAAAAAGAATCACAAATGTGAAAACAAAAATCTAGAAGATGAGAGGATAACTAATATGTCTATATCGTACAAAACATACAAATAACAAAAAAAGAATAAAAAAAAATAAAAGCACAAAAAAACAACACACATCTACATTTTCTTTTACATTTAAATTAAAATTAATATAAATTATATATATACATACTATATATATAATATTATATATATATTAATAGTACTGTATAATATACTCATAGCTAATTAATAAGTATATATAAGGAATACGTAGAGAGGTTAATCGTAGTCGCATACCAGGTATAAGTAGACGTTTAGGGATGAAAATAAGCTCTCTAAATATAATTAGTATTCTTTTTTGTCAACTTTATTTGAGATCGAAAAACTTTCTCTTTGTAATTTTTTTTTATAATATAATAAGTAGCGGAATTTTTTCCTTTTTATATTTCTAAAGATATTCTCTGAACTTTTTATTTGTATTAGAATATTGCTTGGGAGAATATAGATTTCTATATTTATATAATCGAATAGATTTATAAGCTATAGATACTAGTTTTTTTCATCAGTTAATAGTACGAATGTTTCTCAAATGTTTTTTTGTAGGATTTTCCGCTGTACTCGGACTCGAAAATTGTACTGACTTATTCGAAAACAAAGTGTAAAAGTATATTTATATTATAGGTTTCATCTTCCCCTAATATTTAAAATTTGCAATAATACATTATTATATAATGAAAAAAAAAACTTATTGTATATTATTTCTTCATTATACATACCTGCTTTATATTATAATACCTCTTTATATATATATATATATATATATAATAAATGTATTATTTTTAAATATATTAATACAATAATTCTTATATTATTATTTAATTACGGATAAATATAGAGGCATTCACGTATTATATTACCTATATATACTCATGATTATCATAGAGCATATATAAGCTAGATAGGTCTCTACATAGCTATATCTATGATTGTAGGCGCTATATATATTAATATACATATACAGTCATTTATATATAAATAAACTAGAAATATAATAATTTGCAACTAGTATAAATACATTTCAGTTAGATGAATTATAAATATAGATTATCATATTATATATTTATCCAGTTTATATGTGTTTCTATTTCTTTGCGAAAGTTTAGGCACCACAAATTGCCTGCTATTCTAAAGGCTTTATGACTTTAAAATGTGTTTCATAGGTAATTCATGAAAATTTCGCATTGTTTTTTTGACACCATCCCAACAACTACCACATAGTCTATACGCTCATAATTATATGGAGGGGTTATAGATAATAATTATTATAATAATATATATATATAATATTATATATATAATTATATAATATTATAATATATTATTATATATTAATATATATATATATTATATATATATAATATATATATATATATATATCTAATATGATATACTATTAATATAATGAGACAAAAATGATACCTATGTGTTTATCTCTTAATTTTTATTTCTAAAAAAAAGAACTTATAAAAAAGAGATAGATTGTATTTTTTAAGTTGGTTATTTTTTTTTTTTTTTTTTTCCGTATTTTATTAATTGCATCATAGATTACTTGTCATTTTCACTTGCTTCTTTTTTTTTTTTTCTATCTATTTAATAGAATATGTGTACATATATGTAAATATAGTGATTTTTTTTACGTTAAATTACGTTACGTTATTTTAAAATTATTTTAAATTTGCCAAAAAATAGTAATTTTTGTTATATTCGGTTTTTAAAAAATAATTGTTAATTAAATATTTTATGTATATATTATATACATAATATTTCAAGCATTAAGAGTCGCCTAATAACAATGATTGCTGCATCAGAAACATTGTTTCAAGAAATTAAAAATTATATATATGAATAAATTAGACAAACTATTGTTTGGCAATGATACGTTACAAATGTTATCGTGTGAGAAGAGCTAATTTCATCTCATACTAAGAGTTATAGCATAAGTATTTTATTTTATTCAGGCAGGTGAATGTAAAAAAATAAAAAAATAAAAAATAAAAAAAAAAAAAAAAAAAAAAAAATAAAAAAAAAAAAAAAAATCTCACAAACTTACAATAAGCTACAGGGAAGAATACATATTTGGGAATCCTGGTAAAAATTTTACATAGGAAAATGAGTAAAAAAAAATAAATAATAAAAGAATTATTGTATTATATACAGGTGCTTTCCCCTCTCAGGTGACCTGGAAAAATTTAATTATTTCTATTAAGTAATGTTGGTGCCTCTGTGTCGAGTATTTAATTACGAAATTAAAATAAAAAAGAAAAAGCGCACAAACGGAGCTTCACTGTCCATTATTATATTTTTAAAATGATCTGTTTGTTTCAGTTTTTTTTTTGTTAAATAGGTCATTAGCAAAAGTCTGAACTATGTTGCTTATATTTAATATTTTGTTTTACTTTTGTTTATTTTAAATATTTACTTTTGTTTTTTATTTTAAGTTTTTTTTGGTAAAGCTTTATATTAAAACGGTTAGGTTATTAAAAATGAAATATCTCGAAAGTACGACACACGACAGTTACAGAAAAATCAATTACATATTTGGCAAAATCAGCGTAAAAAGCTTATTGCAAAAATGTTAAAAAACAAACAAATAACCAAACATTTTTTTTCATAAACTAAATATCTCAAAAAGTAAGACACTTACAGAAAAAACAAATATACATATTTGGAAATCAGCGTATAAAGCATTAATATATATATATGTAAAGAAAAAATAAATGAAATAATAAATAAAAGTAAATTAGGGGGGACTCGAGCCGACGGTGGAACAGAAGGGGGACGAATTTTTAATACCCCGTAGGGGAGGGGCGGAGTGAACCCCCGCGACCACCCATACCAAAGAGCGGCAGGTTCCGAGACCCTCCCCGGAGGGGGGGAAATAGTCCTACACTGTCGTTCCCCAGAAGCGGAAGGCCTAGAGACCGCCGAGACTCCTGCCATCTTTGCGGATTTAACACGTGGGGTATACTTTAGTTTAAAAAAAAAAAAAACACGTGGCCCGCGCACTCAAATATAAACGGACTCGGCTGACTGGTCTTATATAATGTTTTCTCTTATTTCAATATACCACTTAATAACAATTGCAATTTTTAGGATCATATACTAAAAAATATATATAAAACAAAAAACAAACAAAAAATTTCAAAACTGAGATTTAAGTAAAAATCAGGCAAAGGTTATATATATATAAAATAATATATAGTATATATAAAATACCTATATATATTATATATTGGTGAGAGGAAACCGAAATATATATAGGATGAGAGTGTTATATATATTTACGTGGGGACGTACTTATTATATATTACTAATAATATAATATAATTGGTATATTGTCGTTAAGGAGACGGATCCTGGTCTTAAATAAATAAATAAAAATAAAAAAAATAATAATAAAAATATATAAAAAAAAATATAAATAAATAAAATATATAAGGTTACACAGTAAACAGTATCAATGACGGAGGTACGACGACTCTATATATATAGTATGTTAATGTACTTACTATATTAAAAAAGACAATAACAGGAAATGTATAAATGCACAAAAAAAATTAAAAAATGTTATACTAATTAATCGAAAATAATTAAATTATCTCTATTATTTTAAAGCAGTATAAATAATATCAAGGGGTAAACCTTTTCGATGAAAATTTTCTTTCAAGTCAATGTAAAAGGTCCAAGGTACCGTTAATAAATTATAAAATTCATAATACTGAGTAGAAGGCCTATTTAGAGACCTTTATACGTTACCTCGTTAAAATAAAATAGACTTTCTATAAATTCTTTTATTTTCATTTTTAACCTAGTACCCCACAAAATATATAACCTGTCTCACAACCGATTGGGTCAAACAGGAGTCCAAGGGGTCTCTCGGCCTTCAACCGGGGACATACGTGGTGAGGGACCTATCTCTATCAGCCCGCCACTGCACCCTCACACGGGACCCGCGAGTCTTCCCTACGGAACTCCACGCTCATTGAAGTATTCAACTGAAGGATTGTCTGCAGGTGCGCGTTCCTCCAAACCGCCCTCAAACACAAAAAAAAACCAATCGATCTCAACACTCAAATCCTAGGCGTCGTTGCGTCCAATGAGGGATAATACCTGGAAAACATCGTACCACGCCCGGTGTAGGACTAAAACATACTGTGTTCCTCTGTCTGCTTCGAGCCCCCATAATTTCATTGATCAGATGTGTTCATAAACAGGAGGAGAGGATCACACGTTTCACCAGTATCATTCATAGCGAGTATCATTCAATAAATTTACAGTATAGGACGAACATCTAGCGAACTGTTTAAAAGTATTCAGATGTATACTATGCGTTCATTCAATCCTCCAGTGCTATCATATGTTATACCATAGCTGATCATTATACTCGAGAGAATCCCCAGATATACTTATATGGCAGTATAGTTCCACTAATATATATACCTTTAATAAAATAATATAATACATTAATATATATAATTTTAATCAAAATACATTATCTATAACTACATCATAATCTTATGAGCACAGAAATCAATATCTATATATTATTCACATAAATTTTATTAATAGCACTCCCAAAGATACAAGAACCGGCTCCAGAGCTCACCACAGCCAAAAATTGCCATTTTTTTTTCTTTTACAATTTTCAAGAGATCACAAAATGTTACCAGGATTCCACAATGTATTCCTTTTCCCCTGTAAGCTATTGTAGTTTTTAAGATATGGGACTGTGGCTCTTCTAGAGGCTGGCCCTTAACATAAATATAATTATAATTATAAAATATTTAATTATAATTATAGATTTTATTAAATTATAATTATAGTTATTATTATTAATTTATTATTTTATTATTATTATTATATTATTATTATTATTATTATATTATTAATATTATTATTATTATTATTATTATTTTATTTATTAATTTATTATTATTAATTATTATTATTATTATACGAACAATACTAAAAAGAAATCTAAAAACAAATGTAGGTAATAAATGCAATGTAATAATAATTAATATGCGCTAAGCTCAAAAAACCTTAATATAGGGTCTTTTCTTCATGTACTAAACCTTTTCCTTTTCGCGAACTTTTTGCGTATACGAGATTTTAAAAATACTATTTCAAGATCAAAATTTTATTTTTCTTTCTGTCTGGAATAAAATCTGCTAATATTCATTGAAAACCGCGTACCTCAAAGACCTTATATATATATAAAAATATATGTTAATATATATATAAATATATTATATATATAATTTTATATATTATGTATATATAATAATATATAATATTATACTATTATAATTTATATTATAAAACTATATATACATATATGATATATATATAATATATATATATAATATATATAAAAATAATATAATAATAATTTATATATATATATATAGTATATATAATATTAATATAATATATATAATATATTTAATATATATATATTTTATATATAAATAATATAAAATAATTATATATCTCGATTATATATATATATATATATATATATAACTTAGCTTATTAATATATAATTATATATTATTATATTTTATATATATAAATATAAAAAATATACGGTATATATTCTTCTGATATTTCTATATTCAACTGGTATTAGTATATATTATATATATATATTAATATTTTTTGGGGTGAAGATAGCAAATATGAGTGGATATTACTAATCAGAAAAAAAAAAAACATACCATAATAACTAAATAATTTTTTATTTTCAATTAGCATTTTACAAAATATTAATATCAAAAATAAAATTTAATAAACTTCGAATAGTCTATATTAATTTGGTGTTCTGTTATCCTTGATATATTTTTAATGAAAAAGATTATCCTTTTTTGCAAAAGGAACAATTAAAAAAATTTAAAAAACAATATTGAAACAGAGCTCAATTTTGCTCCCGATTGAAATAGCCCGTGGAGTCGAGTCATTTCCTATTTTATAATAATGGAATTGGAGTTTGAGACCAGCTTAATATAATGAGACAGCAAAATGATGACCTATGTGTTTTATCTCTTGTTGATGAGTCGTCGATTTTCGGTAGACGTTGTTTGCAACTCGACAGAGTGTGTGTAAGAGGAAAATTATTAATAATTTTTTTTTTGTCATAAACCTTACTATTAAAGTTGCTTTGAAATCCTTAAAAATTGGGATCTTTGATTGCTTAATACCTGTTCATTTAACCATTTATCATATTGGTATATGAAATAATATTTCATTTCACTTTCTTTATTATAGCTGTTATTTTTCTCATTAAATTGATGTGACATTTATTTTTAATTTATAAAAAAACTAACGTAGATTTTCGACGCATTTGTTCATTCATTCCTAAGTCTAAGAGATAATCACGGTCTCTTGGTTCAAACGTGCTATAATTGTTTAATGGGTATACTGATAAATCGTGTCTTTGATACATTCTATAATTTTAGAAATTTTTAAATTAAATATATAATCACATTTAAAAATATGCTATAATTGTTTAATTGGTATAATGATATATCTTTGTCTTTGATACACATAATTTTAGAATTTTAAAAACTACACATAAATATATACAAACTTATATGTTTTTGATTATTATGTTATCATTGTCTTTGATACACATAATTTTAGAATTTTAAAAACTATACATAAATATATACAACTTTTTTTTATTATTATGTTATCAATTTGGTCTTTGATACACATAATTTTAGAATTTTAAAAACTACACATAAATATATACAAATTATTTTGTCTTTGATAACATAATTTTAGAATTTTAAAAACTAAACAAATATATATACAAATTATTTTTTAACATTGTTTATCATTGTCTTTGATACACACAATTTTAGAATTTTAAAAACTACTATAAACATTTACAAGTATTTTTTATCATTAAATGTTATTTTCATATTAAGTGTCTTTTAAAAGCCATCATTCAGTATATATATATATATATATATATATATTATATATATATATAATATATTAAATACTAATATATAATATATATAATATAATATATTAAAATATATATAAATATTATATTTATATATATTATATATTATAATATATATATTGCTATCGTCAGCTTTAAAATATTTCTTTATGTATAAAGCGTAAATAATAAGTTTTTCTCTTTTTTTTTTTTTTTTAAATTAAAGTATACTGATGCTTGAAAAATATGTTTTTAGCATGCTCTCGATGAGATTGACAAGATTACGTTTTACTTTCTAGTATTTATATAAATTAACTATATTCTTTTATACTACCATAGGGTTTTATTCAACCGAAATACAACATAATACAACTACTGAGGAGTATTTTCAATGTCTTCATGATTAGGTTACAAGCAATTTTTAATTTTATATATTTATAATAATATATATATATATATAAGCATTATATATATATAATATAAATATATAATAATATATATAATATATAATAATATATATATATATATATATATATATATATAGTATATATTTATAATATATATATATATATATAACTATTAATACCCGTCAAAATGGGCGGAAACTGGTTTCGGTGGGTAAAACTGGTAAGTTTAGAAATGTGCTATATTTCATAATAGCAACCGTTATGAAATTGGGGAAAGGTTTTTTTGGCAGATAAAAGACTATATTTTAATATTATTTCAAATTAAATACATAAATTACAGCTATAGTTCCAAAAAAATTTCCCACCATTTTAAAAAAAAAATTTTTTTTTTTAAAAATCCCAAAAACCAGTTAAGCTCTGCCGTTCCTGAGTCTGACAGAGATCCACTTAATCCAATTAAGAAAATTATTTTTAACACCATATTTGTAGACTATTTCCTATAATTTCCTACCATTCACATTCCGATATAACATCTTTAAGTAACATGATGCCCTCTCTTTGATAAGGGCCCCCCAGCCCATGATTAGTGATAATTTATAAGATGCCAAAACATCCATTCCTGTAGGAAACCTTGGTTAAACAAGAGTGTTCGCCTTGGTGTTGTGCTTCATTCCAGTTATTTCACTCTTCAAATAAAGCTTCTCAATCACGCAAAACAAGAATTTTCGCTTTTGTGCTGTGTTTCATTCCAGTTATTTCACTCTTCCATAAAGCTTCCCAATCACACGCAACAAGAGTGTACGCTTTGGTGTTGTGTTTCATTCCAGTTTCTTCACTCTTCAATAAAGCTTCCCAATCACACTCAACAATAAGGTACGCTTTGGCGTTGTGTTTCATTCCAGATATTTCACTCTTCTATAAAACTTCCCAATCACACACAACAAGAATGTTCGCTTTGTTGTTGTGTTTCGTTCCAGTTATTTCACTCTTATATAAAGCTTCCCAATCACACACAACAAGAATGTTCGCTTTTTTTTGTTGTGTTTCGTTCCAGTTATTTCACTCATACATAAAGCTTCCTAATCACACACAAGAAGAATGTTCGCTTTTGTGTTGTGTTTCATTAAAGTTATTTCATTCTTCCATAAAGCTTCCAAATCACTCATAAGGGTGTACACTTTGGTCTTGTGCTTCATTCCAGTTATTTCACTCTTCCATAGAGCTTCCCAATCACACCCAACAAGTGTTCTCTTTGATGTTGTGTTTCAATTCCAGTTATTTCACTCTTAATTAAAACTTCCTAATCACACGCAACAAGAGTGTTCGCTTTTGTGTTTTGTTTCATTCCAGTTATTTCATTCTTCCATAAAGCTTCCCAATCGCACACAACAAGAGCGTTTGCTTTGGTGTTGTGTTTTATTTCAGTTATTTCACTCTTCCATAAAGCTTCCCAATCACACGCAACAAAAACAATACAATATAGATGACACATTCTATTTCGTAGATTTTACCAGTATTTTTTTTTTTAACATTTGTGCAAAGCAAGCGTTTTGCAAGTCTTGAGGTGCTCTTTCTAATAGTTTTGACCTATTCCTTACTCCGTTACTTTTTTTTTTTTTTACACTTGACACCGCCGCTCACGGGCAGAGCCCTATTCAAGGAGGGGGTGTTGAACGTCTCAAATATTCATCTAACGCAAATTACGCAGATGAGCACAGACGCAGGCTTAAAGTGAGGGAGATTAAATTGAGTAGGAAACACAGAAGATGGAAGAGAATTCCACAGAACAGAGGTGGCAGGAAAGAAGGAAGCACCGCAGCGAATAAGTCTGGAGTTACTAATATCAACACAAAAACTCATGTGCCGACACACAGCACCCTTGTTACGAGGACGTCGTAAGGGTGGTGGTACGCGATTGGTCAGTTCCTCGAGCATTTGTCTCTACGGTACCTATAGTAAAGAAAGAAATAGCATCAAGATCGCGCCGCAAAGATAGAGGGTCTGAACTAGAAAGTACAGGGCAGTTTATAAGTCTTTTGGCCTTTGACTCGACCCTATCCAAAAGCCGGGTGAAACCAGATCCTCCCAATTATGAGAGCAGTACTCCATACAAGGCATATGAGACCCCAGGAGATAGCTGGGAGCAACTGAGAGGAAAGGAAAAATCACGCAGTCTAAACAGAACTCCAGTTTCTTTGAGGCCGCCCTAGCAAACGTTGTGTTGTGGTGTGAGGTTTCCAAGACATTTTTTTGTTTATGTTAAGGCCAAGCCACCCAGAAATTCTGTCCAGATCAGCGAGAATAGAAATCGGAAAGGTTAAGACGAGAGGCAATTTTTAGAAGCAAATGAGGAGCAGAATTGAAATGAGTTGAAGAATGAAGGGTCGAGTCATCGGCATATGAATAGATAGAGTTAGATGTGCAGGTGAGAAGATCATTAATGAAAAGCAGGAATAAAGTAGGAGACAAGACAGAACCCTGAGGAACACCACTATTGACAGAAAAAGAAGAAGTCGCCCCATCAACAACAGCCGATATTGAGCGATTTGAAAGAAAGCTAGACATAAGTAAGCAAAGAGAAGGAGGAAACCCAAAGGAGGGGAGTTTGAAGAGCAGTGACGCGTGCCATACCCGGTCAAATGCTTTGGATATCAAGCGCCACCACGCAAGTCTCCCCGTACAGTTCCTAAGGGCGGAAAACCACAAATCTGTTAAATAGGAAAGTTGCAAAAGACTTTGAGCGCCGAAAGCCGTAGTCGATCGGAAAGAAGTGAATGAGATTCCAGATGGTCTAAGAAGTGAGAGTTGAGAAGGGTTTCAAAGATCTTAGATAGAATACAAGTTAGAGCTACAGGGCGATAGTTAGAAGGATCAGAGCGGCTTCCTTTTTTCGGAATAGGTTGGACATATGCGCGCTTCCAACACTGAGGGAAAGTGCTAGTATTGAGGCATAGAGAATATAGTTGAACGAGGGGCGGGCGGAAGCACACTCCTCAAAACTCTTCGGGAGAAGTGCCATCCGGGCCACCCGCCTTAATTACGTTCATAGATTTCAGAAGCCCATGCACCCGATCAAATATAATCACAGACGTAACGGAGTAATGGACTCGTTTATTATTATCAGCTGAAAGGGAACGAGTAAGGAATGTTACTTTGATTTCTTATTACTCTGTTACTAGCGAAGTTACTTGAAGTAACGGAGTAACGGACTCGTTTCTTTTTTTCTGCTGAAATGGTACCAATAACGAACGTTACTTTATCTTCCGTTACTTAGTTACATTTTTGGCCCATTACTCGTTACTTAGTTACTTTGTTTTTTTTTGTCTAACTTGCTAAAGCAACCGGTAAGAGTAGTATTAATTGGATAATGGGAAGCAAACAAAAGTCGTCAATCTACAAACTAAGCCCGAATATTTTTCTTTCCAAAGCAGGATTGAAGTCATGATATAAATAAATTTATTTTTGCACATGATTTTTTTTTAAATAAAAAATCATGATATTTTATTTTTTTATTTGTAATTGACGATGGCATTTAAGTGATTTAACCTTGCTCTTCACATTTAAGTTCCCAATATCACAAGAAGATTTTTAAAAATGGTAAAAAAATCAAAATCGCAAATAGATTTTGAAATTATTGCCATAATTTTAGTACATAAAATTGAAAGATTTTTCAATTATCACTATTATTAACACTTTCGGCTTCATTAGCCTTTATAATATTTATTGTAAAAGATGAAATGAGCTTGAAGGTCTTCTCACCCTCATTTGCTCTGCTGGAATTGTCTAATATTATAAATTTCATTAGTATATTAGTTTATTTTTTTGTTTAACTTATTTTTTTTTTTGTTTGCAAAACTTAAAATTTTATAATGTTACATTGCGTTTGCAAAAATTTCCGAAATTTTTGTAACTTTTAAATCGAGTAGACGGCCAATTGTCAACAGTCCAAAAATGGGAAAGATTGTCCCTGATCCAAGCTTGAGTAGTCCTACTTTATGTGTCGCTGCTGAATCCTGTTGTAAGGTCCATTATTCATTTTGGACGAAGGTCTGACGACTATACCTCGTTACCGAAAATATAAATTTTTTTTGAGTATACAAAAAACTGATCTATGTATAAAAGGTGTACCTACCCATAACTATATGCGCCCTGAAAATTTAGTATTGGTTGGACGAGCAGAAAAAACTTTATCGCAATTTTTTACATTTCAATAATATAGCCTGTCGGTCTGTCTATCTCCCTGTATTTCTATCTAATTGTTTACTCTTTGTTTGCTTGCTCATTTTGTCAATCTTTTTGTTTGTCAGTCTGTCTATCTCTGTTTCTGTATCTCTCTCCTTATCTGTCTCATTCTTTGGTCATCTTTCTCTCCCTCCCTAATCTGTTTAATCTGTATGCAGTTTATCTGCATATTAAATTATCTGACAGTCAGTTTCTCTTTATTTCTGTCTTCCCCGGTCTCTCTATCAGTCTGTCTGTCTGTCTGTCTGTGTGTCTCTCATTTTTTCCTTCCTTGTCATTTTCCAAGTCATTTCACATATGAAAACCCAGCTTAAGATG
The DNA here is from genome assembly GCA_015478945.1 of Trachelipus rathkii. NCBI lineage: Eukaryota > Metazoa > Arthropoda > Malacostraca > Isopoda > Trachelipodidae > Trachelipus > Trachelipus rathkii. Next base: position 46,553 of record JABUQX010079731.1, read on the forward strand.
ATTTTTTTACAACCTTTCATTTAGAACTGAATTACTCATGTTTTGCTACGAGAAAATTATGAAGAAGTGCGAGGAAGCTCTTAATGTTATATAACTTTCTTCAAAAGAAATGATAGATTATGTATATACATATATATATATATATATATATATATATATATATATATATATATATATATATATATATATATATATATATATATATATATATATATATATATATATATATATCCCATTTGCTGCTAGGTTTGTATTTTTTACATAAATACTTAAATTTTATAAGTTATTTAAAAAGTAACTTTCAGACTTATGCCTTTTTATTATTATTTTCAGACTTTTAGTGAAATTGGATTTCACATCTTAAAATAATTATATATATATATATATATATATATATATATATATATATATATATATATATATATATATATATATATATATATATATATATATATATATATATATATATATATCAGGCTTGGGTTCAAGTACATTTTTTCAAATACACAAGTACAAATACAAATACTCTTGAATTTTCAAGTACAAGTACAAGTACAAGTACCTAGAATTTGTTCAAGTACAAGTACAAGTACAAGTACATGGCATCAAGTACAAGTACAAGTACAAGTACTTTATGAAAACTGCGAATATACATATATATATATACATATATATATATATATATATATATATATATATATATATATATATATATATATATATATATATATATATATATATATATATATATATATATATATATATATATATATATAAAAATATATATATATATATATATATATATATATATATATATATATATATATATATATATATATATATATATATATATATATATATATATATATATATATATATATATATATATATATATATCATTATCAATATCATAACTAATTCTTCTCCCCAAGAGTGGAGTGTAAGGTGTGTACATGCAACTGGAAACAGAAAATAGGTAGAAGAATATGAAGCAAGTAAAAGAAAGCTCAGCCTTACTGCCCCTTTATACCAATTAGTTAGAACTCGTCGCAGTCAGAAAATTTAGAGCTTCACGGGACCGCGATGGACCCTCACTATGGCATCTCGTCAATGTAGTTCACTACCTTGACCCAGGTGGGCTACAACCATACCTCCTCACAAATCCAGTTATTCACTCCTATTGCTTCTTGCCTCTGCCAAACTCACATTTCTCTCCTCCAGGCATTTTTTTACTGACTCAATCCTTCTTCTGTCTCCCATCCGGTCGATTCCCAACACACTCACCACTATACATCCGTTTAACCGAACCATCATCCATCCTTTCCACATGACCAAACCATCTCAACGTACTTTCATTTATTCTCTCATTTACCCCATTCTCCACACCAAACAACTCTCTAATACGTTCATTCCTCATTTTATCTTTCTTTTCACACCTAACACGCCACTAAGATTGTCCATCTGAACACATTGTACTTTAGATCTATACCTCTTATTCCAGACCATAGTCCCACTACTATACATTAACACAGGTAACAAAATACTCCTCATGTAAACCCTTGCGCCAAGACTTAGTCCCTTTACATCCACCAACGATTTAATTGCACCAGCCACCTTAGTGCCATTCACAACTTTCCTACTACACTCTGCATCATCCGCTCCCTTTTCATTCAACATATATCCTAAATATTTAAATTCAGACTTTTTCCAGCTGCTCACCATCTAACATAACTTCACACCAAAGGACTGTCCTCACTCACATCGATAATCTTACTCTTATCTATGTTCACTTTCAAACCCCCTCCTTTTACACACCCTACCAAACCTTTACCAATCCCTCTCAAACTTTCTTCAGATTCACTATACAAAACTAAATCATCAATAGGCAGGGCACCCTCCACTTTCTTCTATTCTCCATCATTCTAACACTATATCCCTTTGTCACACCTAATTTAACTTTTCATCACCTCATACACATATTGAATGCCAAGGAGACATAGCACATCCCTGTCTCACTCCACTATTAATATTAAACCAATCACTTTCGACTCTATTTATTCTTACACACGCTTCACTATCGTCATAAATACTTTTGATTCCATTCAGAAGCTTACCACCAACACCATATCACTAACACCTGCCATAGAGCTTATCCCTATTAATCCTATTATACGCCTGTTGCAAATCCATAAATCCTAAATACAATTTATTCTTCTCCTCCTTCATTATATCCCAATCATTTGTTTCAATGTACAGATTTGATCCACACATCCTCTACCACTTCTAAACGCACCTTGTTCTTCCCCAAATCAGTTCTTCAGTCATTCGACGCACTCTTTCGACCAAAATACCAGCATATATCTTCCCTACAACACTCAATAAACTAATTACCCTATAATACTTACAGTTACCTTATCCCCTTACCTTATATAAGGGTACTAATATTGCTCTCCTCCATCCCTCGGAACTATACACTTCATAAACGCTTTGTTATACAACTTCCAAATCCAATCAATCACCATCTCGTCTATATATATATATATATATATATATATATATATATATATATATATATATATATATATATATATATATATATATATATATATATATATATATATATATATATATATATATATATATATATATATATAATATGGTTTTGTGAGGTGAATCTGAAGAGAGTTTGAGAGGATTGGTAAAGAGATTTGGCAGGGTGTGTAGAGGTTTTAAAGTAAACGTAGATAAGAAGTTGTTATATTGTGGTGAGATAGGTTAGATGGTGAGTTACAGCTGGAACAAGTGAATACTTAAATATTTAGCATGTTGAAAGGGGAACGGATGATACAATGTGGTAGGAAAGTTGTGAATTTGTGAAGGTACTGATGCAATTAAATAATTGCGGATAAAGACGTCTTCAGTACAGGTTCATTGTAAAAGATGGGCATGTTGTTACCTATGTTAATGCATAGTAGACTATAGCCTGGAATAAGAGGTATAGATCTAAAGTACAATGTATTCAGATGGAAAATCTTAGGAGGTGTTAAGTATGAGAAGAATTGATAAAATGATGAATAAACGTATTATAGAGTTGTATGGTGTGAAAACGGGATAAATGAGAGAATAAATGAAAGTAATTTGAGAGGTAATTTGGTCATGTGGAAAGGATGGATGATAGTCGGTTGGTTAAGCGGATGTATATAGTGGTGGTGATTGTGTTGGGAATCGACTGGATGAGAGACCAAAGAAAAGTGGATTGAGTCAGCAAAAGAATGTCTGAGGAGGAATGTGAGTTTGGCAAGGAGAAGAAGTTTACAATAGAGGAATGACATGTTTTAGGAGGGTGTTTATTGTGGCCCTGGGCTAAGTGGGATGATCCACACATTGGCGATGCCATAGTGAGGGTTCGCGGTCCCGGTAGCTTTTGAATTTTGTTTTATATATATAT
>JABUQX010079731.1:55000-60000 GCA_015478945.1 Trachelipus rathkii
CCAATATTATTCTATAGTTTAATCCATATATTTTTAACCTGGTCGATAGCGCCTCCTCGGGGTGCTGCTAAATTAAGGGGGTAGTAATCTCTAGGGGGAGTTGAGGGGGCGGTAAGGTAACATAATAAAATAAAATTATTATCTTCAATACAATGAAAATGTTATTATACATGAAAGTTCTTTTAATATTTACTTAAATAAATCGAAAGATAAACATTGCAGACAATGCATGTTGAAAAAGATTATATATTATATTATATTATATTATATTATATTATATTATATTATATTATATTATATTATATTATATTATATTATATTATATTATATTATATTATATTATATTATATTATATTATATTATATTATATTATATTATATTATATTATATTATATTATATTATATTATATTATATTATATTATATTATATTATATTATATTATTATATTATATTATATTATATTATATTATATTATATTATATTATATTATATTAGATTATATTATATTATATTATGTTTAAAATAATGCACATCAGTGCTATCGGTAAAAACCTTGATAATTAGTCAAAGAGGAGACGAGACTTTGCTTGACTAACATTGAATCTCATATAGAAGATCTCAAGTACAAGAAAGTCATTAAGTCATAATTATGGTAAATTAACAATTTTATTCATTATTCAATTTTATCTACGAAATTTTTAAATCTTAACCTAACCTAACCTAACCTAACCTAACCTAACCTAATCTAACCTAACCTAACCTAACCTAACCTAGCCTAACCTAACCTAACCAAATCTAACCTAACCTAACCTAACTTAACCTAACCTAACCTAACCTAAGCTAAGCTAACTTAACCTAACCTAACCTAACCTAACCTAACCTAACCTAACCTAACCTAACCTAACCTAACCTAACCTAACCTAACCTAACCTAATCTAACCTAACCTAACCTAACAACCTCCATTATTTAGTAAAATTATTTTATCATCCAGTTTAGTAAAATTTAGTCACATTTCCTGCCTCTCCCAAATGAAGAACAGCTACTGTAGTTGAAGGGTTAGAACAACTGGTTTAACTCACTCACATAAGCTTTAAATATATCTTTTCCCCCTCTTCTGCAATAAAAGGATAATCTATATGTCTAATCCATATATTAATTCACATATATATATATATATATATAAATATATATATATATATATATATATATATATATATATATATATATATATATATATATATATATATATATATATATATATATATATATAAATATATATATATATATATATATATATATATATATATATATATATATAGTATATATATATATATATATATATATATATATATATATATATATATATATATATATATATATATATATATTATATATATATAAAAAAATATATATATATATATATATATATATATATATATATATATATATATATATATATATATATATATATATATATATATATATATATATATATATATACTATATATATATATATATATATATATATATATATATATATATATATATATATATATATATATATATATATATATATATATATATATATATATATATATATATATATATATATATATATATATATATATATATATATATATATATATATATATATATATATCCATGGAGTTTCCAATTGAACAATAGTATAAATATTTATATATGCCTTTGTTAAAGGAGGTTCCAGCTTAGGAACGAAAGATTATTACATTATTTAAATAGCTTATAAATGTAATAATTTTTATTAACTTTTAACCTTTAGCATCTATTTGATTCCTTCATATTTCTTCAACAAGGCCCTCCTACTTATATATATATATATATATATATATATATATATATATTTATATAAAAACCCATAAATATATATATATATATATATATATATATATATATATATATATATATATACAAAATATATATATATATATATATATATATATATATATATATATATATATATATATATATATATATATATATAGATATATATATATATATATATATATATATATATATATATATACCTTAATGCAAGAACCACCAATGTCAAAAAACACGGTTAAGATAACGAATGATTAAAAATTTATTTATATTAAAGGCTATGGAGATTGGTTAGCCAAACTTGTTGTATTCTATTCAGCACTAACATTCTTTTACACTGTTTTCATTATTGAAAAATTTGAAATATGGCCAAACTGACAGTATGACTAACTCACTTTATAAAAGTAACACAGTGGTTCTTGCCCTACATACAGTAGTATATATATATACATATATATATATATATATATATATATATATATATATATATATATATATATATATATATATATATATATATATATATATATATGTATATATATATATATATATATATATATATATATATATATATATATATATATATATATATATATATATATATATATATATATATATATATATATATATATATATATAAATATATATATATATATATATATATATATATATATATATAAATATATATATATATATATATATATATATATATATATATATATATATATATATATATATATATATATATATATATATATATATATATATATATATATATATATATATATATATATATATATTGCAAGTATTTTTAACATTAAAAATGCATACTACGAAATTAGATATTTACAATATTGTTAAATACGATTATTTTATTTTAATTTAGCTATTATTTTAAATAAATAACTATATATTCATATTTGTGCTTTTGATAAATACTCTATTTATTTTAAATAATTTATCATCAAATTTTATTATACATTTGAATTATTTACAGTTCATTTCCTAAAATATAAAGCAAGATCTATTCCATTTAAATTAGTTACTATTAGTTAGTTCATCAACAAAAATCAATTCATTTTTTTCACATAAAGTTTGCGCACAACTGGAATTACTTTTTCCAAAAGTCAATATCAATACTTTTTTGCAAAGTCAGTATTAAGTTTGAGGACTCGCTGGAAAGACAATTCTAAGAATTAAGTCCCTCGGTGTAAACTTTCTTTAAAAATAAATTGAAAGCTAATACAAAGTGAATTTGAAAGCAAAAAAATCAAGTTTTATTTTTAAGTCATCTAATTCTAAATTAAATTGACTTACCATTTGATGTTTAATATTTTATATACCTTTTTTTAAAGAATATTTTCAACATTATACATATACACACACAAATATATATATATATATATATATATATATATATATATATATATATATATATATATATATATATATATATATATATATATATATATATACACATGGAGAAAAAATATATAAATATATATATATATATATATATATACATATATATATATATATATATATATATATATATATATATATATATATATATATATATATATATATATATATATATATATATATATATATATATATATATATATATATATATATATTAATATATTTATAAATATATAAATACAAACACAAATATATATATATATATATATATATATATATATATATATATATATATATATATATATATATATATATATATATATATATATATATATATATATATATATATATATATATTTATATATATATATATATATATATATATATATATATATATATATATATATATATATATATATATATATATATATATATATATATATATATATATATATATATATATTTTTTTCTTTCTCCCTTGTCAACCCTCCTTCAGAAGGCCACACTATGAATACCCCACCGCCGCAGCTAGGCCTCCTCCAAAGATTGCTTAGATTTGTGATGTCCCAGATTGCTCTGGGACGATGATTAGTTGGACACTCTAGGAACAAGTGAGACACAGCCTCCGGGTTCTGGTTGCATTTTGTGCAGATATTTTGCATGGTGTGGTTGAGTTTAAACCTGTATTTGTAATATTGCAGGTTTGGGTGGTGGCCACATCTTAGTTTGGCCAAAGATGATTGGACTGTTAGAGGAAGAGAGTCAAATTCAGATGCAATTTCTGGTGGATGTTCATTTAGTATTTTGTTTGGTTGTCGGTTTCTTAAATAATTTTCAGTTATGTGTTTGGGTTTTGTTTTGTGTAAGCGATGTTGCCCTGTGGGGGCCGGATATTGTTTAGATTTGTTTGTATAATAAAGCTGGAGAAGTTGGAGGTTGTTTTAACTTGTGGTTAGTAGGGTTGGAAAATGCAGTGTGGCATGGGTGCTGAGGTTTTTATGTTTTAGCGTAGAACTGTGTACCAATCATTTCTAAATGTTTATCAATGGGTAATATCTTTGTTTCATGCAAGTGTTGTTTGCGAGTTGTAGTGTGTAACCTGTTGTGATTCTGAGTGCCTTGTTTGGAGTGGTTTGAAGTTTTTTCATGTTTCCCTTGGTTAATAATGGGTGCCATACAGGTGACGCGTAATTTAATGTTGGACAGATGTATTTTTTGTGGATGGTGATGGATGTTTGTTTATTGTTGTTAATGTCCGCGCTAGCTATGGTTCTTAGTATGTTTAGTTTCCTATTTGCTGATGTTGTTATGTTTTCAATGTGTTTTGTGAAGGTTAGGTGTGTGTCCAGTGTTACTCCAAGAATTTTGGGTGTTTTGTTTATTGGGATAGCTATATTGTTTAAAAAGATTTGGGGGTTTGTAGTGCCAAGTTGGCGGTCTGTTGTGATTAGTGTGATAGATGATTTGTTAGGTGATGCAGACATTCTGTTGTCAGTTAGCCAAGTTTGAATTTGGTTAATGTATTGTTGAGTCAGAAGAATTGTTGTGTTTAGGTTCTGGTGTGTGGTGGTTATGGTGATGTCATCTGCGTAGGTTGTTATATTTGTGTGGAGTGTTTGTGGTTTTGGTAGGTCGGCTGTGAATAAGTTAAATAAGGTAGGGGATAGGATTGCTCCTTGAGGTACGCCATTTTTTATATTTACTGTACGTGAT
>JABUQX010079732.1:0-11689 GCA_015478945.1 Trachelipus rathkii
TTATTCCCCCATTATTTCCATTGTAATAGTATAAATATATTAGTATATAATATATATATATATATATATAGTTGATATATATATATAAGTAGTATTATATATAGTAATATATATATTATATTTTCGCTGTGTAATATATTACTTATAGTATACTATAACATATTATATATGTATTATATATTTATAATATTTAAACTTTCTATTATTTATTTGATTATAATTCTAAAGTAAAAGATTTAATATTAAGATAAGAATCATGCGTGTGATTATTAGTGTATATAAGTTTATTATCAAAAAATAAGTATATACTCTCGGTTATACTTTTATTTATAATACTTCTTGTGTAGTCTTCCCTATATATATTTATTCACTAGTGATGTATCTATGATAATATATTAGCAATATATATTTATGGCTGTTTCAAAGCTATTATATAACTCATATCATAGCTATGAAATATTATATGTTACTATAATATTATTAATATGTATTTAGTTTACTATTATATATATTAATAATAAAATTTTTTAATTATAGTAGTATATATCAGCTGATATATATTATATATATATATATACCGGTATATTATGATAATATATTATAATATGAATCTTGGAATATAAATTAAAATATTTCGAGAGCTTATATATATATATGTATATAATATACGTATATTATATATATATATATAATATATATATATATATTAGATCTATCTGAATACTTACTGGATTATAGTATGATTCCTGTTAATTATTCAGACTCGCCACTTTACTGTTTCTAAGTACTGGACTACTTATATATTTATAGAGGAGATCAGTATATACTATAATGGTACTTACTCTACATTAACATAATTTTTCCTAATTATAGCTATATATATCATTAATATTACTATATATATATTATTTATTGATATATGTTTATACGATATATATATTAATATAGTTATATATAATATTATATAATATAATAATATATTATTTATAATTATACTTATATATATTATTATATATATATATAATATATAATATTAATATATATATAAATATATATTCTTATTATATATTATTATATAAAATAAATAATTATAAGTATTTATAGGCTTATATATATTTTAAATTTATATTATTAATTATATATTATATATATATAGCTATATTGAATTTAATATTACTGACTTAGTAGTGAGCCATAAAACAGTTTATCAAAAGTAGTGGTTAGGTGTTACTAAAAGAAGCTTTAAATTAGGATAGTTTTTTAGTTAATTCCAAAGAATTAAATGAAACCTTAATTTCCACGAATGACCAGATATATCTTGAACTCGACATGTGAAAGAAGGAAATTTAAGGAATAAATAAGATTTTAAAATTTATAAATGCATACTTGTGCTTAAATGCTCATACACAATGAAGATGATGAGAAAATATGAAATTTGTTTTTAATTTAGGTAGTTTTGAATTTTTAAAGAGAGACTGCCTAAAGATATTATGAGAAATTTTGACTATAATCGTGGAAGTAATGTAAATTAGATGGTGGTGAAGTTATAAAGATAGAATCCGAATGGAAAGAAGTGTAAGTGAAAAAAGACGAGAGTGTTATTGGTAAGAGAAAATGGACAGGAATAATGTTGCAGAATAATTTAGAGAAGATTTAACCAACCTATTAACATCCACTCTATGGAAGAATATGAAAACTGTTGTAGTGGAATATTAAAAACTCAAAAGAGTGGTTTTTGGTTATAGAAGGGTATTGTTTAAAAAATTGCTGAAAACTTTGTGAGAATATGATATTGACAGGTTATAGGTTCTGCATATTAGATCTGTGAGTCTGGGAAAGTAACAGGTGTTAAGAACAACTATGTCGTAGACCAAATAATGTAACTTGTTTCATGTGTACGAAAACACTACAGATAATATTAACTCTAATTTGTTTCTTAAATATTTGTTTGCCGTATTTGTATTAATGAGCAAGTTACTCCTCCTCTCATATGAGGTTTTGCTCTTATGAGAGGTAGTGTTCGTGCAACATTGTGTTTAAAAACAAATAAATAAAAATACTTCTTTTATAGGGTTGTGTTTTGACAAGGAGATATAAATCTTATTTCAAGCAAAATTGCTTCGTATAAAATAGAACAGTTATATGTATGTAATATTTATGGTTTTATAATGTGATATTTAAAATATGAATTAGTTGGTGAGTTGTAAGAGAAAAGAGAGGTATTATTGATTATATCTTGAAAGAACTATGTAAGGAATTTATATATATATATATAGATTCTGGAAGGCTTTTGGTGCACCTTGATGAGTTTTATAATTGTATTGCACAGTATTATATTGAGTACTGTGATTAGTATATTTCAGTTAATATGTTAAAAAGGAAAATTCTTTATGTACTTTCTATTACTTAATCTCTCTTTCCTTCTTATCTTTAATTCTCTTCTGTTCTTTTCTTATTATTCTTCTTATATACGTATTTTCATTTCATCTTATTCACTTTACTACCTTCTTAGCGTATAGGCTTATCTTCTTTATCACTTCTTCTTATCTTCGGCTTTATCGTTTTACTGTGATTGTAGTACTGTATATTCTTCTTTATACTTATCTCTATTATCTTTACTGGTTCATTATATTACTTTAGTACTTTAGTATTACTTCTTATATATTCCTTTATCTTTACTTGTCTTCTATTATAACGTTACTCTGTCGTTCTTTATTTCAATTTTTATCTTCACCTTTTTTTCTATTTTTCTTTTTCTTGTTTTTACTTTTCCATATTATAATTTCTTCTATATATCTTTCTTATCTTTATTTTATCTCTTTAACTATACGTTGCTTCGTTAAGCTTACCTCAACACCTTTCACTTCGTTTGGAGTGCCACTTTAGCTTTATCTATTTACATATGTAATCCGTTTTCGTCGTCTTGATACTCTTCTTTCTTATGCTACTTAGCGCTATTTCCATCTCTTCAGTCTATCTATAGTTCATAATATATTTCATATTTACTATATAATACACATTGTCCTCTATTTATTCTTATTACTTTCATCTGCTTCTTTCGTTTTGCTATATATTATTGAACATATAAAACTATCTTTACTCAGTATAAGTAATATTCATTTAAAATTCATCAAATGGAAGTTTCAGTATATATAAAATACAACTTAACATTATTAAATCTTCTTCTTCTTTTTTCTTTTTTCCATTTATCTTAATGTTCTTCTTCTTCTTCTTCTTTCTTCTTCTCTCTTTCTGCGTTATTACCTTCACTTCATTTCTTTTTCTTCTAGATTCTTCTTAATACGTGTCTCTAGTAAACTTACCCGTCTAATAATTGACTTCTTCTTCTTCTTTTCTTAACTCAAATCATAAATTTTGTTTCTTAATTTGAAATGGAAATTTTATTAATAAATATATTTTGGAACACACACCTACTTTCAAAGATTTGAAAATGTTTCATAATTTTTTTAAATGAAATCTCATTTGTTTCATACATTTTGTGAGGTTATTAAATTTCTCGAGAGTATTTTTTTCATAAAAATGTTTCTACACCACAAATGCTTTTGATTGAAAATTAACAATATATTACAATTTGCATTATTGCGCTAATTATCAATAGATTTTGGAAATGTTAACTATTTTTTTATTACCTAAATATGTATTCCTTTGCTCTATGGTTCATAGAATCAAATACTATTTACCTACTCCAATAGATTTTTATTTTTTTACAGAAATATTTATAAGTTTGCTTTTTATGTAAGTTATTTAATTAATTAAAGTAAACACATTTACAAATAAAATAAAATATACTAATTGAAGTAATAAAAATATGGAATAACAATTATTGAGATGGCATTATGTCTCACAAGTTTCTTTTCTTTTGTCATGTCAGATTCTCTCTCTCTCTAAGATTTTGTAACCAACAAAATTAGTTTAATTTTCTAACAATACCCAACGAACCGTTTTATACACACATTCGCTTCTGAGTGAGAATACGAATACTAATGCGAATAATTAATTTTTAATCATCGTGAATGAGAATAATTTCCCTTTATATTTACTGATGCGAATCTTAGTGACAATACTGAAAATGTGACTACTTGTTGCCTTCGCAAATATTAAAAAAAATTATTCGCAATATTAGTATTGTCCAATCCAAACTCATGGCCTCCAATAACTGATATCTCGAATTCCTGTGCCTATTTTGTGGATTTTTTTTTTTTTTTTGTTTTTTTTTTTTCCTTATTTTTTCTTAACTTTTATTTTTGATATATCTTCAAATGAGATTGCCTTTTTCATGGATGGCTTGATATGTGGTTGTATCAAATTAATGTTTGGAGTTTCTATCTGTGCACTTAACTGAGTTACCTCGCTCAACGAATTTGACATACTTGCCTGATTTTGAGTTTGATTTTGCACAGATAACAAAGGCTTATTTTGAAGCTGATTTAAAGAAACAGGAGGAGGCTGAGAAGCCCAATTTTGTAGCTGTGAGTTCTGATTTTGAAGTTGGGATGAAGACTGGGTTTGAAGGTGAGAAAAAGACAATTGAGAAGTCTGACTCTGAACTTGCGGACTTAGATTTGTATTTTGGGATGAAAGGTGAGATGGCATTTGTGATATATGCATTGATTGGGATAGAGTTTGGTTAGGAATTTGACTTGCTTGAGACAGAATCTGGGAATGCTGAGATACTAACTGAACTGATGATCTAATAGGAGCTTGGGAAGATGCAGTCTGCTGAGCTGAAACCTGAACTGCCTGTCTGGATGAAACATGTGCATCCTGTTGGGATAAAACTTGCATAGATTGTTGAGCAAATGACTGTGCAGATTGCTGTGTTATAGGCAGTGAAGTTTGATGATGACTTGACATTTGAGATAAAGTACGAGAAGCCTGTGAGAAAAGTAATGGCTGTACAGCAGACTGAGAAGATGAAACAGATATACCAGACGATGACAATGTTGGAAATTGGGAATGAGAAGAAACAGGATGATGTTGAGATGTAAGTTGTACTTGTGAATGAAGTATTGTTTGAGGAGCTTGTGTTAGGACTTTTAGTGAAGACTGAGGTTGAGAGACAACAGTTGCCTGAGACTGAACAATAGACTGAGACATTACTGAATGAGGCTGTGATGACTGAACAGATGATTCCTGAGAAAGTAAATTTATGTTAGAGTTGCTGGTTACTATAGGTATATGATTTGATGGTACATTTCCAGTCAACTCATTTGACAACTGTCGATGCGATAGTAAACCATGAGAAACGGTTATACTTGGTTTTGCACAAGATACTGAAGGTAAAGAAGAGTGTAAAATGTTTGATGACTGAGATTTGTTTTGTGAAGACTGTACTTGAGTTAAAGATTTTGGCACAGATTTTATCTGCACCTCTGATTTAGTTATTTCTGAAAATGGATTTGAAGTACCAGATAGTGAAAAGGAAGATGTAGAGGTAGTTAGAGGTGCCAAAGATGTTCCGCATGCTTGGTGAGACTGTGTTGTCCCTGCCATTGATGTTACCTGAGATAAATGCTTAGATATAAAAGAAATATCAATTTCGCTTGTACTTCTTAGAGTATTTGGAAAAGATGTATTGGTAGTAACAGGAAGACCTGAAGATATTACTGTAGATAATGTAGTAGGCTCAGGCTGTGAAACAACTTTAGCACTTGATGTATTTGAAGTAGACAAACTTTTAGATGAATAAGAAAGAACAGTAGCATCAGAAGTGGAAGGTATATTTTCAGTTGTGTTATCTCCTGCTGAAGCAGAGACATTGGTAGATGTTTGTCGATTGTTTGACTGACTATCTGTATTAGCTTGTGTTGAAGGTTTTGGAGATGGTATAAGGGTCTGATCATATACTGATGTAACACTTTTTATATCATCGAGAGGAGGTAATATAGCACTTGGAGGTGGAGTGGGAGATTTTTTCCAAGGTTGAGAATTTTTCAACTGTTCTAACAACGATTTCCTTTCTGTTTCATTATCATCTTCTCCATCACTAAACACGAGTGAATCAAAAATAGAATTTTTGTCAACTAATTTTGAAGGTGATGTTTTTAGAACATCTTCAACTTTGTTAGTTAAAAAGGTTTCCTCAGGGTCAGGTGGGAAATCCATTATGCCAAGAGTTTTTGTAACTTTTTGAGATGTTATTGTTTTTTGAGGTTTTTTATAAGAAATCTGAGGAAGAGGTGAAGGTGACTGATTTAATAGTCTGGGGTGATACTCGGCTTCGTCTTTTCTCAGACCAGCAGCTATGGAGTCTGTTACCCAATCAGGAGTTACAACAATTGTAGGTTTATCTTGAGCTCTGTTGAATTTAATCTGAAATGTAAATAGAGAGATAAAGTTCTAAATTCTAGAATATATCAAAATATTAAGATACCTTATAGCAAATTTACTTTATTAAACTTAAAAAATACCTGCTAAGTTAATTTTAATGACTTGAAAATTTGTAAACATTATTTACTAAATAAATATGTATTCTCCAAAATATAACAATCATTACATCATTAAAAAATAAAATTAAACCAACCAAGAAAAAAAAATTTATAATCACATTACAGGACAAGACTAGACATTAATTAAATATTAACTTATAAACCTTTGAAATTATTTTAATCATCAAAATGAGAAAAAGCTGATTATTTTAATACAATAAATGAAATTTAAATTACTCTCTAACAAATCAAATCTAGTAATCGAATAACAATGTTTATGGTTATCTACTGTAAGTGCTCTTTTTACCAAATTCAAAAGATCAAGGGAAGTTTCTAAGAAAGATAAATAAAATCATTTAACTTAGGATAAATATTAATACTTTGGGAGAATACATACTCCTTCTGGTTTCCCAATAATTAGATGTGTACAAGTATGATCAAAATCTAAGGTGCATTTTCCTCCATAATAATTAATCAATCCCCAAATGGCTCTTGAATCTTGAATGTCTAATTTGGAAACAGTTGCTTTTACACCACTGAAGATTTGGTTTGGGTCTTTCTTGAACGCTTCAACGCT
This sequence comes from Trachelipus rathkii, assembly GCA_015478945.1. Classification (NCBI taxonomy): domain Eukaryota; kingdom Metazoa; phylum Arthropoda; class Malacostraca; order Isopoda; family Trachelipodidae; genus Trachelipus; species Trachelipus rathkii. The sequence continues at coordinate 7,027 of JABUQX010079732.1, forward strand.
ATTATTTCAAATTAAGGAAACTTTAATTACTATCTGGTTTAAATAAAAACATGAATGAAGCTTTAGAGTTTTTCTTTAAATAGTCCTAAATCACATCTAAGAAACTTTCCACTGTCCACAAAGTGCCCCTGAAAGATAGGACGGACTGTGGTCAAACTTAACACCATTTTGAAGATTTACAATATGAAAATATAATCATTGCATTGTCAGCCCTAATGCTGAATTTACAAGCAAACCAGAATATCTATAAAAATGACTAAATTTTACATATCAGAGTAAGTTAGCAGAACTACAGGTCTAGTATTAAAATTAGTAAAATAGAAAACTAAGATAAAAAATTACCAAATTATGAAATAAAAATGCTGTTACAAACAAGGAAAAATCACAATTTATTAACAAATTTAATAACGGTAATCATATATACATAGTTTATAAGGAAAAGATTCATTTTATGCCATGTGTAGCAAACACTGTTATGTGGATTTGAGGCGTGGTCTTTAGACACATGAGAAAGCAATAACTAGAAAATGTAAGCCTCAGAAATTATGATGGGGGGGGGGGGACTGGCAAGAAGAACTAAGATGACATGTATGGATGGATTGGCTGAAGCAGTTATTGAAGAGTTTACTAAAAGTAGACTATTGTAAAGGGAAAAACATAGAGAAGGGTGGCATTTCATAGTTACCAATATATTAAGTAGATAATGCAAAAATAATATACATATTATACACAAAAATATTGAAAATTTTACTACAAAAAGGATACGGTAATTTTTTCTGACATTTTGCAGAATATGTAACCCATTGGTGAGTCACAATAGGTCGTTCATAAAGATCTTTTACAATTTCAACTTCATTTTTGTCTGGATTCACTCCTGTTATCAAATGGGTCATAAAATCAGTGATGTGAAATTCTTGCTTGCCTCCTCCTGTGATAAGTAGTTTTATAATCTGAAATAATTAAACACAATCAATACAAAAACAGTATTTATTTATTTACATCACTTAAACATCAACTCTTACAGTGCTGTTAGATGGGGGCAGAAAAAATTGCAAGGTATTACATATGGTACCCCAAACCACAAGCTGCAGAGCTCTCAATCAGGGTGCTGACTCAAACGAATGAACAGAGAATAAATTTATTACAGAAAATAACCTTTTATATGGAGGGTTGTTTACAGAGGGAGTCTGTTGTTTGATAGGAAAATTGCTGAGTGGATGATAGATTCTTTTCTGTCTGGGGTGAGTAAGGTAACAGTGAATTTTTGAGGTGATGCAGTCATTTTGTTTGTTGTTAGCCACTGCTCCAGTTCAACTATATATTGTTACAGTTCTCTAAATGCTATGTCCATCATGTCAGACAAACCTTTTAGAATTTATAGAATACATTACCGACTGCATTGACTGAGGAGATCCAGTTGATAATATATTTAGACTTCAGCAAAGATTTTGATAAGGTTCCCCACTTAAGGCTGATGCAAAAGTTATCGCAATGTGGCATAGGTGGAGTGGTACATGGTTGGATTAAAGAGTGGTTGTGGGATAGAAGGCAGGGTGTACCACTAAATGACAATGTCATCATTGGAAAGAGTGAAGAGTTGTGTTCCAAAGAGTTCAATGCTGGGGTCACTATTGTTCCTTATATATATACCGTATATATATATATATATATATATATATATATATATATATATATATATATATATATATATATATATATATATATATATACTGCTCTGCATACCTTCTTTATATATACCTATATATATATATATATATATATATATATATATATATATATATATATATATATATATATATATATATATATATATATATATATATATATATATATATATATATATATATATATATATATATAATGTAGAACAGGGATTAAATGTTAGGTTCCTAAGTTTGCAGATGATACCAAAGTGTCTACCTCAGTAGGGAATAATAATGGATACATAAAGATTAAAAATGATGATAAACTTCTTGGGTGAGCAGATAAGTGGCAAATGAATTTTAACAGTAAAAAGTGCAATGTTCCTCAGTCAAATAAAAGATTTAACTACAATATGAATGGGGATTGGCCTGAGTCTGTGATTCTGTGGACCAAGAAAAAGATTTAGGTGATTGTAAGCAGTAATTTGAAAGTAGCTAATCAGTATTTGGAAGCAAGGAATAAAGCTAAGGAGATGCTAGGTATAATTAATTCGCAATATTGTTTACAAGAGCAAGGAAGTTATAAGTAAACTGTATAATAGCTATGTTAGGCCAGTAATAGAGAATTGTGCACAAGTTTGGGCCCCGTATAATTTAAGTAAAGACATAGATATGTTAGAGAGAGTGCAACAGAGAGCAACAAGAATGATTTCTAGATTTGAGGATAAGAGCTATGAAGAGAGGCTGAAGGAGTTATGAATGTTTTCTGTAGAAAGGTGATTACTTAAAGGGGACATGATGCAAGTCTACAAAATACTTACATCTATTGACAATACTGAGACTATTAAATTCTTTATAGTAGACCACAGATGGGAGACCAAGGTGCATGATAAGAAAAGAAGGCATGTAATCTTGATGTAAGAAAACATTCTTTTAGTAATAGGGTTGTTAATTTTTGGAATGGCTTGCTGCAGGAGGTTGTTGAGTGTTACTCACTTGCAACATTTAAGAGAGGATTTATTAGGTATATGGATGGTTTGGACATCATATAGTATATTTTAACTAAGCCAAATTGGCGTTTTATATATTAAGGTAATATTGCATGTTGTAATTATGACAAACTTATTAAAGCTTATAGCATGGTAACCATGTACCTTAGCTATAGTTTTGGCATTTGGTAGTAGCTTAGTTGGTTTATACTAGGTAAGATATTGACAAGCCCTAGGAAGCTGTGTGGGTTTTGCATGGGCATGTTGTTACTCTAGATGGCTGGGACAGTTTCAATAGTGCCATGTGGCTTCTTACTGTCTATTGTTTTAATGTTTATGAAGGATTTTGAGCTATGATTGGAATATCATCAGCATAACTATTAATTTTTATAGAAGGGGAAGTTAGATAAGGGAGGTCATGCATAAACAAGTTATAGAGTGTAGGTGAAAGAATGGCTTCCTGAGGGACTAATTTGAATGCGTGGGAGGAGTGGTGTACTTGGATGACTCTGACTGTGCGACCAGATAGGATATTTGATATTTTTGTCTTTGATGGTTATATGTGTTTAAGATTTTCTCTATTAAAAGGTGATATGAGACTGTATCAAATGCCTCGTTGATGTCAATTGCTATTAGAAGAGTATGTTTAAGGGGAGGGAGATGTTTGGTTAAAACCTGTGAAGATGTGTTAGGTTAAATAGGTTAGGAGAGTGGTAGTAGATTGCTTTTGTTGTGAATCCGATGCAGAAATACAGGGGGGGAAATCTATTGCGGATTAATTTTTCAAGTACTTTGAATATCGTAGAGAGTAATGACGATATAGGTCTATACGAAGCTGGATTATTGGGTAATTTGTTTGGTTTTATTTTAGGTACGTATTATGAATGCATGTTTTCATAAAGGAGGTAGAGTGTTGGTTTGCCTTGAAACGTTATATAGCTATAGCATTGGTTCCTAGGTGTTTGAGGTGGATATTGGATATATGGTAGGGGCTTACGCTTACAAGTTTTTAAGGTTTTTAATAATGCTGATAACTTCAATAGGAGTGAATGGGAGAATGGGGTTTTCCTGATTAGTTTTCAACCTTTTTAAGACTTGTAATTATTTGTCTATTAGTATAGTTTATTAGTTTGTGATTAATTTTTGAATAGTGTGCCAAGAATATTGTATCAATTGTATTTTTGAGGTAAGAATTTTATTTTATTTACAGATGGCTTTGTGGAAGTTGGAGTGTGTGAAGTGTGAATTTTTTTTTACTGTGCAGAATATTTTTTTTTGTGTCAGTATTGTGATTTAGTGATTGGGTATACTGTTGCTAGCTCATATTCTGAGTTAAGTTGATTTGATTATTTATTCTTTTATTAAGGTCTACGATTTGACTTAAATGACTTGACTTAAATGACTTAGATTACTGTCAATTTTGTCTGATTGAGCTTCTTTGTTTAGTAAAAGTGTCTATTTCTGGTGAGAAACTGTGGTTGAAATGGTTGTGATAGCTGTGTATACTCATGCTGGAGCTGAACAGTTAAAAGCTTGAATATGAGTAATTCCATGTCAAGTGGACTAGTTTCGAAAATTGTCCCCGCCTTACCATCAAATTTGATGAAATATTACAGTGATGTTCTTTAAGCCTTTGGATGAAACTGTGCAAAATTTGAGGTCCATATCTGTTTTTGATACCATTTTCTAACTCCTTAAAGCAAAGGTAGTCATTTTCACTCAGAAGTCGCATATCACTTTTTGGCAAATTTGACCTTGATTTGTAAAAAAAATTTGGACAGCTATGGACCTGAAAACTCATTCAGTGAGACAATTTTTTCCAGCAAATCAGAATATGTAACTGTAAAGCTTCAATATTTCTTATTATGAGCTATAGGAGCACAAACTTCGTGAAAAACTGTTTGCAGTGACAAAATTCAAACTTTCCTGAGTTGATATTATTTTTCAGTGGTAGCATAGAATTACACCAAACTTGGTGATATGAAACAGTACATAATCATGTAAAGAAAT
>JABUQX010079733.1:0-28515 GCA_015478945.1 Trachelipus rathkii
GCATATATATATTATTAATCATATGATATATTATAATATATATAAAGTTATATATATATATATATCTATTATATATGTTATATAAATATATATGATACTTTATATATTATTATATTATTATAAGTAATATGATATATATTTATTTAAATTATATATAGTTATATATAGATAATATTATTATAGAATTCTTTTAAATATATTATAATATTAATTTATAGACGTAATATCAATAGAATGTTAGAATCAAAAGATATAGCATTGGTTTCATTTATTTGTTGTGAATAGTTATATATTACTATAATATATATATAGTATTTGTTCAAAAAAAAAAAAAATGAATAAGTGAACATCCATTGGTAACAAGATCTTTTCATAAAAACTTGGCAAGCGAAAAGCCAAATTATTTCAAGGAAGCCATCTCAGTGTCAATAAATGAAACGGGCTACTATCAACGTAGTCGATAATACATTATCATATGGCATTTTTAAATGAAAGTATTTTTAAGGATATAAAAATTTAAATATCATGCAAAAATATTTGTATATGTAATACTTACCAATCTTAATAAAGTCATTAAATCGATAATCCATTGTAAGAAAAAAAAAATAAAAAATAAAAGAAAAAAGTTAGTTGCTACCTAATAGAATCATTGATCCTTGCTCAAACACTATTTGGTAAGAACAAAGAATTTTTCCATTTAAGTATACATCGCGAAATAGCAATCTAGCGGAATTTTGTCAAATAAATTCTATGAAATTTATTGCTCATAGATAATTGCCCCAAAACTCTTAATAAATTTGACAATATTAAACGGTAGATATACGATTTTTTGAGAACTATATCTTATTTTTATCGTAAGTAATTCCGTAAGACATATTTTAGGCGGAGATGATATCGAAAACGGCTTTTAATTACGAACGTACTTTTTAGCATTGTTCTCCTATAAAATATTTTGTTAAGCAATAAAGTGGCAAAATCGAAAAAACGCCTTTTTTGCATACAAAATCGCTCAGAACAATACCAAGATAGATGTCGATAATCGATATAACTACATCCGATTATAATTCCGATTATATTATTAATCACAAAATATTATATTATATTAATATATTATATATAGGTTAAAGTATATATATAATATAATAATATACAGCTCATATGTTACAGTTTAAAGGGTAATATATTTATTATAATATATAATATGAAAACATAAATATAATATATATAATATTATATATAGAGCTGGCGTTTGCGTTGCGCCATCGAGTTGCGCCTATGGCGCACGATCAATTTGTAGCGCAAAGGCGCATTGGCGCTAGGCGCAAAGGCGGACTAAGCAAAGGCGAACAGCCAATTCTCTGCGCCTAAGTAAGACGCGCCACTTATAACAGGAAAAAAGCCATGTTATTCTTACCTCTAGAAAGTTAGAAACTTAGAGCGTGGGGCAAACTTGTATCATTCCTAAATATATCCAGTGTTAAACCTTTAAATACTATAATATATGATATAGTATAATAAATAGGATTATAATAATAAGAAAGTGATATTAGCTTTCTATAAATAGTATATATATATATATATATATAATAATATATAAAGTAAAATAGATTATTTAATTTGAAGGTGAGTTAGGTATAGTATGAATATATATATATATATATATATATAGAGAGGGGTAGTTATATTTACAGTGGGCGCCGTTATTAGCCAATTTATAGGTGAGGGGCCAAATTGTATATTATATGATGTATAATATATATACCGCATGAGATATTACAATATAAGAGATAATAATATACTATTATATATATTATATTTATTATATATAGAATATAAACATATATATTAATACTATATTATATATACAGATATTTTAATAGATATTTATTATATATTGTGTAAAATACTATTTTCTTAATAAATTTGAAATCATTGAAAGAATATGTTTGAATAATTATAAAAATGATAATTAACAGCCAAATATGTATATTAATACTTTGCAGTTATGTAGGAAGAAGTTTGAGAGGACTTAATGTGGGAAATAGGTAGAATGTCTATTATTATTAATATAAAGAGTGTTTCTTTCTTTAGGAATCTTATAAGAATCTTAAATTTTTTTTTCTATTCTTAAAAATCATTTTACACAGGATTCATATTACAATATTTTGGACTCTTGAACGAGGGCCTTAGTGAAAGGGTTAGACAATCATAGCGCATTTTACAAAATAGTTGAACGCTTAGCCACGTTTTAAACATGTCGTAAGGTATAACGACCTTCAGAGTTGAGCATCAAGGTTAGTATTGATGAGTGGAATGGAATATGTATACTTATGGATAGCTTCGTGGAACTGTTAGGGAAAGTATTACGAATGAATTTGTTAGTAATTGTGCTGTAACTCGATTTGTACCTCATCTTTGTGTTCCCCATATCTAGAGATCATCCAGAATTAAACAAAGATTCTGCTTCACCATTTAGGTTGTCAATGTATGCAGCTAGGTAATAATGACTTCTTAAATTTTTTTTTAAAATATGTCGGATTTGGTTAATTTTCTTGTTTCTAACTGGGTGCAAAATTGCAAGGAAAAAAGTCGATGTTATATTGTCGTTCCGAAATTTTGGAAACTCAGAGATGACTATGAACTAAAAGATAAAGTATAACTGGGGAACCGCACAACGTCACCAAGCAGAGAGTCTCACCAGACGAAGAACTTTTGATGTCTACGACGCTAGAGATTCCTTGAACTAAACTGCAGAACTTGGAGAATGAAAAATTGAGAGGCAAATTCTTAGGTTTAAAGAATTTCTTTAAAAAGAGCTGAAAATAACAGAACACATGCAGTTGTTAAAATAGATTTGAAAAGTTTTTTCTTTATTTGGAACCTCACCCAAATTTATTACTTTAGTTTGATGAATATTTACTATAGGCTCCAAATATAATATGAACTATATTTCGCTATGATTATTAAACAATGAGAAGATAGCAGAACTTCCTGCCTGCTGAGAAGCATGACATGGGCTGTAGTTCGTTGTGCTTGCGTTAGATGCTGGATCAGATGAGAGATTTTTGAATGATAATTTTGTTTGGAACATAAAATGTTCCATTAAAATTATCCTAGTTCGATTTGTACTTGGCAACCAGCGGTTTCGCATAACATATAGTATAATAGTGCCACTGCGCAAAATTTCTGCGAGACAACTTTTCACGGGAAATAATTTTATAAAATTAGTTTTACTATTTGTCAAGTCAGTGGGTTCTCGAAATTCTGGAACGTACTATTAGGTATTATTATAAATTAAAAGAGTCAGACAGCCACAACACGAGAGAGTACCGAGATTCACGGAACATTCGTGAGAGATCAGTAATGAGAGCGAGTGGCAACGACGTATATGCACCCACAAACAGACAGATCAAGTACCAATATTTAAATTGTAAATACTCGAGTGCATGTAGACCAAATAATAGCTCTGGCTATCATTCATTCAGGCTTTAACGTTTTTTAAGAGAGTAAACGCCTAGAAATTTCTTCCACGTTACTTGAATCTCTTATCAACGGAAGCAAGAACACCAATCGATAGCTATATGTCTGTTCTGGATTTATGTCTTACTGCCTCGTCGTTGCTAAAGAGAGAAAAAATTTGATTTCAATGTGTTTGATCCTTCATTCAAGAATTTGATTACATATCAATATTGCACAGAAATTAACGTATATATGGAAGTATCACTTCTGAAAAATCAATATGTGAGTGTATTTGCTTTTTACTAGACCGCTTGTAGTTAGAAGGTGTTCCAAACAAGTAACAACATCTCAAGCTTTTACTCTGAATTGAGCAAATCGGAAAAAATTGACGGGTATCTGTAACAAGTGCTCCCCTCTAATAGCGACATCTTATAAGATGAGACAATAACTAAAGTAGTAGAGAATTATTGGTGTTCAATTTTTACCTATTTTTTTAATAAATAAGGGCCTTCAGCAACATGGCAGTTTGCTCAGTTAATCTAACATCGCTTACTTTAATATATAAATTCGTTTTTGAAGATTCCTTGCTGCTACGCTTGGACACATCTACATAATATTAGATTGTGCTGCTACTTGAGGCATGTCTTTATGCCATTCTTGATTTTGCAAATGACTATTATCTCTCATATCTAACAACAACAATCGGAGGGAGGCGTTCGGTGGGTAATTTGTGTTCACGGTGTACAAAACTAGTACATAATCGACCACAGTAGTTGTATTTCTCTGAGGGGCACACACACGAATTTAACACACGCAGCATTACTAAGGGAAACGCTGAAGTGACAAATAGTCACATTCACAACACAAGCAGAGCAGGTAATTCTTTATTTCTTTTCTTTATCTATATAGTATATGAGACAAGTTTTTTTTTAGTCCAAATATTTGGTATAAAATGGCGTACGTTATAATATAAGTATTATCATAGTTTATTATCATGGTATATATAATAATATATATAGGCTTTATAGATATAGTTTATATATATATATTTGCGGGTGATATATATATATTAATATATTGTATATATAATAATAATGTATATGGAGTTATATATATATATATATATATTATATAATATATATATAATATATATATATTTATTATTATAATAATGGGTATATTATATAATATATTATGTGTATTTATATATATATATATATAATATATAATATATATAATATAAAATATATATATAGTATATATAGTATTAATTATATAATAAGTTATATATTATATATATATATTATAAATTTATATATATATTATAAAGTATTTATATATATATATAATTATAATTTTATATATATAATTAAGTTGATATATAGAGTATATATATATAACTATATATATATATATATATATATATATATTATATATATATATATAAATTAGTTTATTATATTATAGTAATTATTTATATATATAGATGATATGTTCGGTATACGACATAAGTATTTGCAAATTCTCACCACTCATGGCAGTGCCAGCTGTTCAAGGAGGGGACAAGAAACAATAATAACAATATTTGTCCTTCTTCATTTCTTTTACTCTCTCCGAAACCTTGTTCCTCTTCCATCCATTATCTCATAGATGAATTTGGAATTAACAACTGACGTCATGTTGCAGAATTTCCTCCACCTCCTCTTTTTCATGTGCTTCTTTTTCTTCATCTTAGCAGACTTAACTAATGAACTTTCATTAATGAAACTCAATAGTAGTAGTTATTTTATTATCTATTAACAGCTTTCCAATCTCTGTGTTCTTCTTCTTTTTCTTTTTACGGAGTTTCCATTTTCGAGCATCCAGGGATGTTCTTCATGATTAAAGAGTCTTCAAACACTCTTTTGGGACTTCCTTTTTTATTGTTTTCTTTGGGTGGATATTCAGTTTCAATTAGCACACTAGAAAGGAAGACCATTCGACCATTGTGCTACTTTGTGGACTGGTTTCCCGCTGTCGCAATTGATTTTTCCTTTCTTTTCGTCTTCTAATAAAATTTCTTTACAATTTCAACATATTTCAATACATGCTTTTGTGACATACATCAATATCTCAAGCTTAACAATTGACTATGCTTATAAGTTTGTGTGAAAAGAGGATGTCCATCGGCATGACAGTAGGAGGAAACTTTCTGCCAAATTCATGGCATGCCGATGGACTACCATAGTCGTATATATATATAGTATATATAGTTTGGAAGATATATAACGGTATCACAGGAAATCTGAGTAACTACTATATTATATATATTATATACGTAATAGTATTATTAATATAATATATATATATATTTGTATTATATATATATGTATATATAGTATATATATATAAATATATATATATATAGTATAATATTATATATTATATTATATACTATAATATATTATATATATATTGAAAAATGGAGAACTTACATTTGCGATATACATAATTCGGTTAATATCTTTTGTTTGCGTCGCGCTTCTGTGCGAGACGATAAATGGAACATGCTCACCAAAGATTCTCCTAACAGATATTAATAAATGCGAAATTTGCGAACTTGATTATCGCCAAAGCTGAGAGATATATCTTAAATTCCCCCACACTCTGGTTATTTCCTTTTAGAATTATACAGTTCTGTCGTGGTGTGGCCTTTACTTACTCTCAATCAAGACATGCATGACGCAGCTACATCACACAAGTCACATATATAAATATGAGTATAATATATATTATGTTATTATTATATAATATAATTGATAATATTATATAATGAGTATAATATATATATAGTATAGTTATTATATAGTATATATATATAACTATATATAATATATATAATAACTAGTATAATATATTTAGGGTTGGTGATAAAAATAGGAATACTACCTGGAAAAGTTTTTGCAATGAGTTTATTCTGAATATGATGTGGGAATAACCCTTTCTCATATCGAACCGCCCTGACTTCTCCTGGAAATGGACCGAAGATAAGTCCTGTATGGTGCCTAATTGGGTTATACCATTTTTTATGTAAAACTTGATTACATTCTTTGTAGGGATGCTGGTGACGTGATCAGCTTGATTCTAAGCATTGTTCTTCAATACAGGTAAAAAGCTCGTGGATATTATGGTCGGCTATTGTGAGGGACAGAGAAGCTGTGAAACCTCATTTGGCATGCTGATGCAAACCGACGTCTGAACAGCATGAGCTGTACTTGAATTTTAACTCAATCATTCTTAACTGAGATGGCGCCACATACACCGTTGGGAATTCAATGTCTGCATTCATAGCAATCGGGTATGTATTGACAATAATTTTTCTGTAACTGTTTAAGTCTGGGATGGTGTTCCTCCAACACGGAAACTCGAACCGGAGGTTGGGAGCACTATAAAGTAAGGACTTCATTCTGACCAAATTATATCCTTTCATTGATCGAGTATTTCAATTGGTATGAGTGTTGCAGCCACTGCTCTCCCTCCTTCTGGGCAATTCTCTCGTCGTTTACGAAGAGGGTTTGTCGATTGGCAGCACGTCTATGATATATTCAGCCTACGGAATTCCATCCCCACTGTTTATGTGCCAACAAGGTTTGCAAGATTGGTGTTCAACTTATGAGTAACTTTTGCAGCTGTTGTTTTCCTATTTTTGATCACAATACTCCGGAATGCTCTTCTGTCCGTTCACTCATTTCGACTTACGGTCCAAACGCTCGTTTTTCGAATTAATTTTCCGGAAGCGCAATATGCACCCATGCCATTCAATAGGGTACCTCGCCAAACGCCAGATAACTTTGCCACTTTGCTCAGAGAATCGCCTGATATGCGGGTATTAAACTTAATTTGCCAGTCCTTCTGAAACTATAATATTTTGTACTTGGGTAAAGAATAGTAACCTACAAGCAAACTAACTCTTTCTAACCTGATCCGGTATAGTTCAGCTATTATCCATGACAGAAAGCGGCGACTGTGTGGCCCCTTTTTCCGTATTTGAGAATGGGGTAGATGTCAGTTCATTATGTAAAGCACTTCTTCGCTGATCGTCTTCCGATATTTTTTCTATCAATTACGTTTTAAACATACTCCCTCTCGTTTCCGGATGTCACGCTTCCTCCTTAACCCATGAAGTATCTCATCTTAATTTGTTTGTTATCGCTTCCCTTTCACCATCTCGTCCACTTTCTAGCCACCCGTCCTCTCACGAGGTGTATGTCTTCTTCATAGCCTCCTCGCCTCCACCAGACCTTCCACAACCACCGGTACCTGTTCAAACACTTCTCATACTTGAGCCGATCCTCCTCCTCCGACTCTCAATCCATTGCACTCAATTTTCTTCCATTTATACTAGTCTTTCGTTATTCTGTTTCTTGTTCTTCTTTGCTACTCCAATGGGGGTAAAACTGATCTTATGTTATCTTCTACTTATACCAAAGGTTATCTTTTTACCCGTGAAGGTTTTTCTTAATTTAACACTCAGCTGCTCACTATCAATCAGATGATGCTGCATCAAGAAGAAACCCATGGAACCTTACTTCATGTTACTGTAGCTCATATTCCTCTCTTCCTGAGATATATAACGAAATAGTTTATCACCGATCTCACTGGTCAGATACCTCCAGTATTCTGTTACCATCTATATTCCTGTATATATATTTGGGTAATTCTCTGGTTTTAAAAAAAAGAGTCATTTTCATATTGATGTTTAGGAAAGGTTATTCCTGACGACCACTTAGTGCTATTTCAATCCGCTGGGTTAATTTCCACCTTAAAAATTTTTCACTTTCCTCTCCAAAGTAAGGTCCAAGAACTCTCACTCCTTTTACTCTCGTGACTTCAACCCAGCACTTCTATGCTTTAAATCTCCCAATCCTACTAGGGTCACCGGATGTCTGTTTTTCATCTGCCAAATACACATCTTCCAGTTTTTCTATGAAGATACCCTTCGTCTTCCCTGTGTCGCATGACCTGCTTGCGGAGCGTACATCTGATAGATTTCATATCTTTTACCGAGCAGCTTCAGTGTAGATACCATCAATCTTCTTGAATCACCGAGCCCTCTGTTTATGTAAGGAGACAGACAATCCTCGGGTCCTTGAATAATAGCTAACTCCAACGTCCTGCACCCCTCCCCTTACCTCCCCATGCCGAAACATCAATAACATTAACTATCTCGCCCATAATGTTGTTTCTCACTATGCCACTACACTCGGCTTGTCGCGAGAGTCTTCGATCTCTTCAACATATCCCAAGATACCATCTAAGTATAATTAACTCTCTATCAACCTCTCCAAATCTCCCCGCTTACTCATATACAGTCTAAACTATTATACTGTCGTGACTTAGTTTTCTAGAGTGCGGTTAATTCAGTGTTTTCCCGTTTTCGGTCGTTAAAGGGTCGTCGTCTTTGAATTCCTTCCTGGTTTCCGAGGCCACACTGGATGAATCGCCAAAAGTGAAAGTTTTTTACTTAACACATTACCCGGATTCTGGTCTATCCGAGCTCCAATGTTTAGTGAAGATTTGTGAACCCTCCTTCCTTTCCGTATTGGGACTCTTGGCATGGGTTTTACTGGATGTTACTCTTTTTCTATGCGAAAGTTAATTATATATATATTATATTATATATAATATATAATATTATGTATATTAATATTATTATATATATTTATATATATATATATATATTATATATTATATTAATTATATATAACTTATATATATATTTATAATTATAGAACTTTTCCTTAAGTATGGATAAAAAATGTATCTACTTCCTCAAATGAAAATTTTCCATTCCTGTTTCTCTGTTCTCCTTAATAATTTAAAGGTAATTAGTGGGGTAAATCTGTTCATTTTTGTTGTTGTTGTTTTGTTGATTTATTTTGTTTTTCCTTTTCTTTATTTTGTTATTTTTGGTTAATTTTCGATTTTACATGGTTTTCAGTGCTATTTGATTTTTTTCTTTTTTAATGTTAGATGTGTAGCTTATTTTCCTGTGAATAGATAGTATAATATATATTATTCGAGTAATATATATCATATATATATTATAATATATAGTATATTAATATATATATTGTATAGTATATATAATTATATATGACTAAGTATATATTTAATATATATATATTATTAATATATATTATACGGTATATATATATATACGTAGGCTATATAGTAATGAAATCAAAACACGTTTATGGAGATTGAATGGTTAATTGAGTATTATCTCTTCGCATGCTGTGCGTGTTGAAGTTTTAATTTGCCACCTCGGCTGCATTCATTCAATGAGGAATCCTTTTTGTCGCTAAAAGTCAGAGGCAAAAAGGATATGTGAAGGTGTGATTGTTATGTTTGCTTATTATTGTATCACGGTGACATGAATTCTAAATTTCTGAAGCCGAAATTCAGAAAGATGAAACGATAAGAGTGTACTTTCAAATTCTGAAAAAAAAAATCTCTCTTAGCAAGACTGTGTAAACAGAAACTCTGAGAAATGATTCTTCATGATATTTGGTTTAAATTTGTCAGTAGTGGACAAGTAATTATTGACAAGGGTACTACACCTTGTTCAAGGTTAGGGTGTAAGGGTGGTTGACAAATCTCTATATAGACACCTAGAATTCATCACGAGTCGGCGGCCCTATTAACATATATCTGTTGAATATGTTCGGTAAAAAATTTTAATTAACAGCTGATGTCTGGGATGTGTTTGCGGTCAGAACCGATCTTATACGACCATATCCAACAATTATTTGAAAGAGTTGGGATTGACTTCATTACTTGTCTGAGGGTTATAATTAGAGAACTGGCATGCTTTCGTATTTCGATTCAGCCAAATTTGTCTCCAGACTCCTGACGACTGACCAAATAATGCACGCACCAATGTACACACTGACTTTTTTAAATGAACGATACGAAATGTTTTTCTCTTAATGATCATATAAAAAGGAAATCTCCTTTAAACTAAAGTTCAATGTCACAATGGAAAGTCATATCATCTATATCTTACTAAGCAATCTCAGGCGGTGATGAGTAATTGTCAAGAGTATGTTAAGTTGTTTTCCTTTCCATATGTGTTGTAGTGGCTGCTATAAAAATACTTATTTAATTATTAACAAACTAACATTCCTTCAGCCGCTGTGATGTGATTGCTGAGATCACGTGTGAGAAGCCCAGGGCGTGGCAAAATCATTGCAGTAGCAAACATTGTTGATTTTCACATTGCACTATGACACTAGAAAACACTTGCGCTCTACACTAAACATTTCTGGTATAAGAATCAGGATGGAGCTTTGGCATTTTCACAACATTGATTGAGGACATCGAGCGTGAATCGCGTTCCTGATGTATACTGGCCTTTGCAATCGTGCATATCAATCACCTGAATGCATTCGAGAAGAAAAGGCGAAAAGTAGGATAAGTATTCCTGTAAGGACTTTCAAAGAACGGATTTGTTTTTGCTTCGAATTAACATGTCCAATAGAAAAAATATAATGATTAGATATGAAATAATCGTAAATTTTAATAATGGAATAATAAAAATGTTAAATTGATTCATAAATGTTTAAAAAAAATGAAAAATGTTAAAAAAAATTCTTTTCTGAGTATCGATGGTAACAATAATAATCTAAAATAATAAATTATAATATAATATATAAATAATAATAATAATATATATAATATAAATAATAATAATAATTCATTATTATTTTTAAAATTATAATATTTATAAGATTATTTTGAATCGAAATATCCTTTGAGGGACAAATAATTTAATTTTTTTTTAAAATCTATTGTTATCAAAATATATTTTCTATCTCACCATAGGGTCTTTTTTTTTGTATCTCATAATACTGGGTTTGAATACCAGTTCTTAGTAATGATAAGATCACAAATAAAGTATTCAAGTATGTTGAAAAAATATTAAATTTTCATTTTAAGTCACCAGTGCCCCCCAGAACAGTGAGTGGTGATGGTTAAACACAAATATGAGTGTTGATAAACACTGTTTTCACACTCAAATTTCTAGAGGACTTCAAATATCAATGTTTCAGTAATGTTCATGTACATCTCTCATGTGTGGTCCAACAGGATCAGTATGTATAAAACTTTGCATTATTAAAATTTTTAAAATAACACTGACGACTATTTGAACAATAATCCAGCAAAAGTATCTCGAGGTGTATATATGTTTATCAAGAAAAATCTTAACGAGAGTAAATAAAAGAATATAATACAGTTTTCATCGAATGGTGTATATTATGTCACGAAAGTAAGAAAATATTCATGGGTCATAAGTTACTAATGCCTTGATGACTGATGCATGAAACTGGAAATGATATATTGCTGAAGACTTTCACTGTTTACGTACTCATGCATTTTTAAACGTCTACGGGAGTGTTTTTTTATACTCAGAAAACATCTCCCATCTGAAGAGAGGTATATGAGAAGACGGTGTTTTAAAATACTCAATATTTAAATATGTGTTTGGTCATAAGAAGAGACGTAAAGTCAGGATATATGTATTGCACCACAAATGTCCCGAACAAGAAAAGAATTTTTTTATGGTCATTTAGGGAGATGAGCAACTTATTGCATTCTTTTGGTTATTTTATATATGTGATTCTTTGCTTATCCTAAGTACAACATATAGATGATAGTAGCGCTGATGTATCGTTAAAACATCTCTTATTTCTGTTTGATAGCATGGAAATCTGTGTTAAACTGTTTTTTACATTCCTGAATTAATAAATTCGAGAAACCAAAGTATAAGTGAATAATATGAGTTAGCGCCTAATTATACAAAAAATAATAGTAACCGGAAACTATAGTCAAAAGCTGAGAAAAAAAAAAACATGCTATCAATGACTTCGGTTACAAGTATTATGCCGAAGTGTGTCTTTAATCTTATAAATAAAAATGTACCCATAATAAGACAATACAGAAAACTAAAAGCTACGTTAGACATAGTAACATCATAGAAACTGATCCTCGTAACTTAACAAAAGAAGACAGTTTTTGCTAATAATAAAAAGAAATTACTGTTGGAACCTCAGGAAGCGGGAGATCCATACCGACTTACCCCACTCTGATTATATCTATCTGTAGGATGCCTCTCTCATCCGATGGAGAAACCCTCATCCAAATGTGGGGGCCCCCCCAGAAAAAGAAAAAGCCCCCCCCACCTAATTTCTCCAAAAAAAATGGAAGTGTGGGGGGGGGGGTTGGGAGGTTTTTTATTTTGGGTGTATATTAATTAACAATAAGAATAAAAATCAGCTATCATAGGGAAGGTGATTCCCGGACCAAGCTCCCAACTGCAACCCTTAGAAATAATTAAAATAATAAAATTTTTAAAAACACACACATAATAAAAAAAAAACTCAGAACTAAAGAAAAAAAAATTGAAAAAAAAAAAAAAGAAAAAGGTGATCTCTCTATTATGCTTTTTAGAGAAAAAAAAAAAAAAAATAAGAAGATGTATTTAGTCCTAATTAAATATTATAAAAACCCGCAGCTATTATGACCTACCCTTAATATTTTCTCCGTTACCATCCACGTAGGAAAACGAACCACATGAACAATCGCCCCCCCACATCTGACCTACCTGGCTAGGCGCAATAACAACGAGCAATTGCAAAAACAAACAAAGGGTTAAAAAAATCAGAGACTTAACAGACAGAAAACCATTCAAAAAAACCTAAATAAAAAAGGGGCCCCCCCCTCCCCCCGTAATAGCCTATATTGGAAAAGAAATACACTCCCCTCTAGGAAAGTAAGCCCCCCCCCGGCACACGATAAACACTCTTATCCCGAAAGGAAACTTAAGTTTCCCCTCCCCCCTCATTAAAGCCGAAAAAGACATATCTCATTCAAGTATTGAAACGGGACCTCCTCCGCCAAAAACCCTAATTTCTTAACCTCCTCACACAAGAATTTGATTTTTTTTTAATTGAAAAAAGCAAAATGGTTGGCACAACAAACACCACAGAAAGGAAAGTCCAAATCTTATTCCAATTTATTTAACACGTCACACAATTCAAGTAAACGCGCATTGAAAATCTTAAACTAACCTTGCCCTGACCAAAATCCCAAAATTTCCCCCGACATTCCCCCCCCCCCCCTTTCCTTTAAAATTACCCCCCGAAAAGAGCGCACCAGTAATTACCTTTTCCTTGAATAAAAATAGAATTTTGTAGAAAACTATTCGCGAAAAAGAACAAAAAAAAAAACCTGTTTTGTGGGGTTGCCCGCCAAATATCAGGGAAAACCTAAGGGGTCACATTCTATTTTCCGCACAACCAGAGTTTAAAATTCTCTCATCTCAAAGCCATCTTTAAAATCTGTAAACCAACAAGAAAGAAATTAATAGAAAACATTAAGGAACTTTTATATATATATATCACAAAACCTATCCCAGGACTGATAATACGAAAAAGAGGACCGGGGTCCCCTCCCTGGCTGTCGCACTTATCATCGCGGGAACCAGAGCCCAACGAAGAGCCAAATGAGATTGAAAATTGGTGGATTAAAGCTAAGTTGAAACCCTCCCCCCTCTCATAGAGAAACATGTTTTTATAAAGTAAAAAGTCTTCTTTCCCGGCTGGAAGGTCTACCCCTTCCTACATTAAATATAGTATAAGGTTTAGCGTTATATACATAACCATAAAAGAGGGCAAATTTTAATTAATGAGGGAGCCACTATCAGGCAAATTTGTGTATAGTTGTTACCCGGCAGTCCATCCCTACTAAAGAGATCAAACATCATAAGCGTGGAGATATAAAGAAACACGTCCATCATTACCATTTAAAGAAGCGGAATCTCTAGTTATACTCTGGCTGGCACATACCTACATCAGCATAGTACATTGAAATTAAGTAAACCAATTTAATTATCCAAACAAAGTTTAATAATTAAATATGGATCGCTTAGCTGATGTAGAAAACGTGTATTCTAACAACCTAAAGGGCTAGATAGCTTCAGGCTCATACGAACAGGCTGGAAATGTGATATCAACACCTCATCTTAGGGTTATTTCAGAAAACACGAAAATGCGTTGACAAAGCAACCTTACCTGTCATGAGCAATGAAAGTGTGAAGCGATAAAAAGATCGAGTGCGTATAGTCGGGAATATCGGTTAAAAACGTAGAGCCTAAGGGCTAATTTCACAAGATGAAAAGTGCCATTAGGGATAAAGAAAAAAGTCTATAACATGGTTAGGAGCGCATGGTATCATAGAGCAAGCGCTAGGCCGGCCTTCCATCTCGTTTGTGGGCTACAGTTTTAAGGGTTGAGCTATGTATAGAACCCGGTTGTTTGGTGAAACCATCATCTTTCCCGTTGTATCGTGAGAGAGAGGATTACAGTTCTTCAAAGAGGGATATGCTGAAGCTCAGTCTTAGTGTGAACGTCTGACATTCAAACTACAACATGGTTTCTCTTTTGAAGTAATAACCATTTTGTAAACGGAGTATTATAGGCATGGAAGGTATCTCATCGCTAAAAATATTGTAGAATGTTAGACTTTCCAGTCGCAAGTCAGGATGTGGGCTGACACCCGCCCCCTTTACTTTTACTGTACTGATCCTCTCATCCCCTAACAGGACCATTATCCTATCAAGCGAAAGAATTAAGTCGTGTATTTGATTGAAGTTAACTATTACATGGATTGAAGGAGTGAAAAGTACATTGTGCATCGTCCTTGTACAAATTCCTGGCGTGTTGCGATCGAAGTGGACGGCGAAGAATGGTGATTCAAAAGAGGGTTACTCTTGTTTTTGCGCCGTACATAACGAATATTGAAATCCATCTGATTTACGTAATTGGTGGAGACCTAAGTCAACTGGAAGTTTCGCGCCCCCACTTCAGTGACGGTGAACTTTGTGAAGTGGCCGTGAAAAATGAGTCTACAGGCCTTATCAAGAAATGCACACGAAGATACTAAACGTATGGTTGAAGTTGATTTAACTGGGATGAACTCAATTCTATTTGTCACAATGGTATACTACTACAGCAATAATTGATGACACAATGTGATCGAGATCAAGGATCCCGGGAGTTATTGTGATGCGCTATCGAGTCTTGAAAAATTCACCTACCTATATACAAAGAAATGAAAACATCAGGATACATGAACAATCCTTGAAAATAGTCGGCCCGTGCAATCACTTACATCATATGATAACAGAACCAAGCCTTAGAAAGTTTAAGAACAATACACTTTGAGTGGTACGGCAAGTAGTAGTAACAGTTCAAACCCCCCCTCGCACTTCCTTGTTAAAGTATATATATATATTAGTATATATATATATAGTATGAGATATAGTAAGGTAGTAGATACAGCCCTATAAATGTTAATATATTAATCAATATTAGTTAGCTAGGAATAATATTTACACTACCCTACCTACCTTACTAGCTCCCAATACCCCACTAATATCCTAGCGCGATTTATATATATACCCACTCTATATGCATAGAATAGAAATAAAATAATTATGTCACTAACAATCATTTTTTATTTATTATATGGTAGAACCAGCTTTTAAAACATATTAAGTACATAGATTGTATATTAATAACGTTTAAGACCCTCTGATATCTGAAATGGCACAATTTTTGGGGAGAGCTTTAAAAGTAGATTAATATTTCATAGCATTTGTTAAAAAACATATCCCGTCTAATAATAGGACGGCGCTAGAGGATTCCTGGTTGATAAATATTGAATTTTCGATGTGAACACCTAATAGTTATGGCGAAGCAAGATAATTTCAAGGTTTGGCACGAATCAAACGTTCCCACATATACCAAACTGTGAAATATAAAGATTGAGAGAAATATAAATATAGAAAAGAGAAAAAGGATCCCACTCTAATTAAACGTTATCATTAATTCCACTAAAAACGAAAAAAAATATTCCGCCAAACAAAACGGACCCATCTACGCCCGCTACTTAGATAATGTAAATAGGATCAATAAAACACCTTATAACCAGAATAAGATTTAAGTATTAGGGAAGTATAAACACAATGAATAACTATACACAAAATTTATGTCGTTTGTGTGTGATTAGAAATGTATAACTACACGACAGTATTTTAAAGATTATATACTTATGGTTATAAGGCTTAATAAAGAAAAAAAAGTCAAAAAACAGTCAAGTGCATTAAAGAGCTGGGTTAGAAGAACATGCACTCAAAATAAAGACAGAACAGTCCATCACTCATTTTACTATGAACAGATCAGGAGCTCAAGAAATTTTTAGGAAATAAAAGTTAGTTATTCAAAGAAAGTAGTTACAGATTAACCTGGTCATATCCAATTAAGGATAGCTAATAAGATACATGTCTCTGTTAATCAAACGTAGCAATAGTTGACACAGCCAGTGCAAAGAAACTACTAAATATGAGAGAAAAGAATGTAGCTTAGATAATATAAACGAAATGAAAAATAACACACAATTTTAATATATAAATAAAAGAATAATTATGAAAACTATCATATAGAATATATAGCTTTGATTCTACTTATAAAATGTTTAAAGTTGGGAAATCATTGTTTTTCAAATGTTTTAGATGGTAATAAGAGCAGAAATAAAGAAATGTAAGCCATTTTCAAATAGTTATTGGAAACACATAATTACACAAATTCGTAAAAATTATATGATATTCGACAATGTAAGACAGATCGAAATTATGTTAGAACCTAACCTAAGAGGTATCGAGATATATAGAGAATGAAAAATTTTCAGAAAAGGTATGAACAAGGATGAGTCAATAAAGAGAGAAGATCTTAAAGTATGATGCCATTATAGAGAATTACCCACTATAAGAATGATTTAAAAATTATATTTAATATCATGTTGAATGATTAGTATGACTAAAAAATAAAAGTTAATCCAATTGTGAACAAAAATAGTTTTTCAGAAAATTATCGTATGTACGAGAAATGCTGGGTATAAAATAGATAAAAATTATTTATAACATTCTAATGGGAAAGGTAAAAATATTAAAATCTAGATATACATATTTGTCAAATGTTAGGTTAAATCTACCTCATATATAATTGATAGTATTATAATATAGAATACTATTATAAGTTAGCATAGTGATAAAGATTATAAGAAACAGTGAGATAAGTACATATTAAGAACAATAAGAAGAAGCGAAGAATCATCTCTTATCATAGAGCTGAACTAGAGAGTCATTATCATTACGGCAACCATGGATTTGTATCCTAAGTAATGAAAATATATCAGAGCTTATTAATCACAACCAATTATTTTGAACCTATTTAAAAACTGATCTATTGAAAAGAGAAAGTTGGTATGATATAGCACAAAATTGGTTATAAATGCGAGATGAAAAAATAGAATGCTGAAAGTAGAAATAACCGAAGAGAAACCTCATTCTGTTTATTTTACTGCATTTAAATAATTAATTATAGAAATAATAACCCATGTAAAAAAAGTAATTAGAATATAATGCAATATGTACAAATGTTAAAGCATGATAAAGAAAAGATTATTTTACTATGAAAAAATATTAATATAAATCAGAGGTCTTACCTGCTTAATCGCGATGTAGTTACAGTGGAAGGATTTAAACACACAAAAAAAAATAACTTGAAACATAGTCAAATTTGGCTTTTGTAAAAGATTTTATGTTTTTTACTCTAGTTTAGAGAAAACCCTTTAAAACGAGGATATACGCATTACATCGATCTGTTAAGAATTCTCTAAGCCTCATGTGAATTTTGAAAGATGAAGTTTTTATTTATTTCTCACCCGTTCAGAATGTGTTTCGTTTTATAACCTGTAAATTTTAACAAAGTGTCTTGTAGCAAGACCTAAAATATTCTAACATAAATAATAATGATAATATCAAAAACCATCTGTAAAAAGGCGCACCTCACCACCCGACCTATTATTTTATTCCCCCCCCATCAAATCGCGAAAGAAGCAATGTCGTCAAAAAATTACACAAGAGTCTCAATTACAATTTTGTATGCCTACCTTCTAAGATGTTTCAAGATCCCGGTGTAGCGTATGTTTAGTTGCGCCTGGGAGCGAGGGGGCCCCCCCCCCCCTGAATAAAAATAATACTTAGAAAGCCCGCACAAAAAAAAAGAAAAAAAATGAGGTGAAAAACAAACAAACTTATTGTATAAAGGAAAAAAACAAAATTATTGGTTGGGCCGCCCCGGCAGAAAAGAATTGCGGCGCGTTGAAAAAAAAATTAGCTTCTTAATATTTTTATGCTGGTGGAAAAAAAAGAGTTTCTTATTTTCAATGTTTTGTTTTTTGATTTTTTGTGAGTTGTCGTAAAAAAGAGTTCGTGTTGGAAAAAATTGGTTTTTGTTGTTCTTGGGAAAAAAAGAAATTGATTAGTTGGTTTCCCCTTAAGGCCCCCTTTCCCCTATCCAAACAAAAAAGAAAAAAAAGAAGAAAGGGAAAGGGAAAATGCGAAAAAAGCATCCCCCCAGTTTTTTTCGTTGTAGAATCTACAAGATCCCCCCCCAGCAGTTACAGAGAAGACTTCGCCCCCCTGGGAAGAAAAGAAAAATTGGTGAAAAGCAAAAAAAAAAAAAACCTTTTGTGTTATTTCTCTGGGAACCTTTCAGTTGATATATGTCTTGAATCTCAGGTATGTTAGGTCGTATATCTTGGACCTCTCAGTTCTTAGTTAAGCGTACATTTATTTCCAACTAAAGATAACCGAGAATTATAATATTTCCTAAGTGTACATTATAGATAAAAGTTCCTTTGAATTAATGCATCTATTTGAAACATTAATGAGTGTATATATATGAGATGTCTGAGGAAACCATAACCTCATTTTGCTGTTGGTACTGCTAATGTGTTAAAAGATGCATATAAGACGCAAGCTCCGTTAATGTAATTTATAATACATAAGGAGGAGACCAGGAAAGAGTCTTTAATCAATGGTTCTAAATGATGCAGATGGGTTACGGTTTAGGTGGAGTGTTCGCTTCATTGTTTCGTCAAAATTCTATGAAAAACTCGTAGTAAATACAAATATTATTACGGCTAAAAAAGGCAGTAAGAACAGGAATAGGATACTCAATTCCATGAACCATTCAATGACAGGTGGTTTAAACCTAGGACATCGCCCTTGTTAAACCGAAGAAATTAGCAGACCACGTCGCGATGATAGTATCCTTGACCACTCCCGGAGAGAGAGTAAAAAAACGCGAGTACGTAAAGATAAGCTTAACGAGGGGTGATGGGAGAGGTAAGAAAATCCGAAAAGAAGACGTGTTCAAAATTAAAACATAAGAATATTTTAGTTCTATAGAAAGTGAAGAAGATGTTAAAATAAGCATCTAAAGAAAAACACAACAAGATAACATGTATATAAGACGTGTAAAATATAAAAAAAACAAAAAACAGAGAAGAGAGCTTAGATTCTGAGAGTAAAGGGTGCTAGGAAATGCAGTAAAGGAAATGTTGTTTTGCTATGCTAAATAGAATTTGGTGGCGGTAATATATTACCAGGTGTAATGTGTAAAATATGATCATTTAAGTTTTAGAAAATCCGGGCGTGAATAGCACATGCACGCTCTTCAATTCATCAAGTCCTTGTCTGTTGCCACAGAGTGGAATTAGATTGTTACACCTACATCTGGCGCAGAGAGAGATTTCTGTTCATGGGATAAAATATTTTTTTATATTAAAAATTTAGTAAGCAAAATCGTCTATTGCATTTGGGGGGATGTTGTTTGTCTGCGATTGAGAGCAAGATATTCAGATGTGCCTCTTTGAATTTTCAATATATATCAGCCCGGCGCTTTCTCCTGACCAATATCACTGTATGGATCTCGGCGGGTGTGTTTTTTATTATTGAATTAAAATTAGTAGATAATGAAAGTATTGAATCAAGTATTGGTGTAGTTCTACAACATTGTATGTAGTGTCACGGGCACACGATTTTACCGTGGTTTACCTTACATTATATTTTGTCGTTAATATTTACGGTCTTTTAGTCATTAATAGAAGGTATTTTATTAATATCGAGACATAACGACTATGGTGCTTTCTGTATGCAAGTTATTCAACTGATAACACTCTATCGCCCTAGAGACCTCTCTCACTCTCTATATTTTCTCTTCTTTTTACTGCTTAAATATCAAATTAAACGACTTTTACATAATGTCCTGCGTGTCTAATTTACCCACCATACAGGGACGAAGATTAGTAAAGAATCGACAGAATCTTATAGCTGAAGATAAGAGGATCAAAAGCCGGTGCCTTTGAAGTACTAGATATTTGGACGAGTCAATGGCGAATTTTCTCCCCGCAGGACGCGCCTCTATTCTACATCCAGTCATACTCCATTCTAGATTTATTCGCGAGTATAAACACCGATCACACCCCCAATCACACACACACACAAATACCCCAACGATCCTTAAACTAGCTGACTTGAGATGTTTATTAGAATATCTATGAAAACATGTTGCTAGATGCTTCGATAAAGTGACGTATAAATCACATTCACAATCAAGCGCCCCGCACATAATAGACAAGCCACGACACTATCACCTCGACTCTTCTCCGTTATGAGAACTGAATAACAAAAGAAAAGAGCAAAATTGGAGTCCAATTCGTCGAATTTGAAACTTTTAAAATTCATTTAATTTTGCGAGCTGGTCTAGTGATAGTCTACGACCAATAAATCTTGGACAATAAAATAACACAAGTGACTTCCTCAAAAGTGTAATATAAACGCTAGGAGATCTAGTGGTCTCATTACTGCAGTTGTGGGTCAGCTTACTATCCTGAAGTGGGCTCGAAGGAACCCTTATCATTTTTAATCCTCATTGGTATCTTCGCAAGGAGATGTAGAGTCTTTAATGGAGTTAATTAAATGAAGGTTTCTTCTATTTTTTGTGATCGAAGCTACACGTAATAACTAGTATCGCGTTGGCACCCCCTAGCTAGAACACGGCACGGAGCGCGTCCTCCTTTAACTCTGATTTCGCTCGCCATATACGACCCTTTTATGAATTATTTAGCAATCACACTGGCTCTCGCTGGCCTTGCGACACCCACGGCGGATCGGGTATAGATAGTTCCCTCGCTCTATGCGAAGACTCTGTTAATTTTATATTAACATTACAACTCGTGCCACGCTCAGAGTCAGGCCCTTAGTAGATGGCCGCGCTAACCAGATTATATACATCGAGGTAGGATCACACTGAGGGATATTCTTAGAAGACTCTGATAAGATTGACAAGTACATATAGAAAAAAAATCACCATTTATAGCTTTACAGCTATATCGAGTTGTCGTTGGCTACTAACCTTATATGAAACTTATTTGTCAGCTAGTATTATAGATTTTATGTAGAATTGTACTGAGGTCTTTTTTTCGAGTGAAGCATTCTGTTGCTTTATAGTATGTTCTTTACTAAGAAAAAACAAAATAAAAAATAACAACTAAAATGCTTACTTGTAATGATGTGTCGACTCATACGAAGAAACGAACAAGAGTTACCCCTCACACATTATTCGAAATTATATATAAGTTAGAGAGGATTGAACCGTAGACGAAACTACCTTCCCGTTGGGTACATTTTTGAAAATCGAGTGAGCTTGTAATTCGTGTAATAACGGATCACACGAGGAGTCTCTGTAGTGAGGGCCGGAGATCGGGCCATCCCCCCTGGCTTATTACCATTTCTCTCACAGTCATACGGAACACGCACTGGAGTAATAGTTTTATATATGATCGTGATTCTCTTTTTGATCTAGATCAAATATTGATATTAATAGCGCAGAGGTTGGTCATAAGAGGCATAATCTATAAAAACAATAGATATCACCATGATTCTTCAGATTCTATATATTCTGCGGTGCAATCAATGAGATCGGCACCCGGAATATACTTGTGAGGGAACATCGCTTGGAACCTTTGTCTATACTTATCATCTCTCTCTCTCTCATATTTTGTTTTATCATAGAGCTCTGCTGATTTGCTGGAAAGTAAAAACATCACCCTTTGGGATATATAAAAATCAATATATACGCCCTTGATTTTAATTCAATTCTACAACAGGAATGATCTATATTAGTAATTAGTTTTTGCTAAATGTATTAACATAATTAATACAATTTAAATAAGAGAAAGTTAAATATTTTTTGATGATTGTAATAAATGCCTTATTGACAATATGGTTTATAATATATTATAAAGTAATATAGGTAATAGTGGAGTGCTATATAGCGGTGATAGATATATAGTATTACTATGTTAAGAATTAGAGGATAGAGGTATATAATATAGTGTATATTATATAATAAATTAAAGTATTTTATATAAGGTGATTGATTAATATATATAATAGTTATTATTACAGCTTGTAGATTAATCAAAAGATTATTTATTAATTTAAAATTATCTTAAAATTAGTTATTGAATATTAATAGCCTCACGAGTATCCTGTTAAGAAATGGAGTGATAATTTTTGTTCAACTATGTATAATGTAGAAAACATGGTAACTTTATGTATATCTGTAGTATTTTTGAGTTTTTTTTAAAGAAAAAAATAATAAATAAATATAAACAATGTATTATATTCAACCTATTTTTATATTCACTCTATATAACAACCTATGAAATACCACATTTACTAATCTGCTAATTTAAAAATAGAAAGTTTAAAGTTGGGGCATAGCTATAACTTGGTCCTGCAAGTTGAAAAGTAAAGTTAACAAAATTGAAAAAGAAAGTAAAAAAGATAAGCATTTAAAAATAAGAAAAGAAAATAAAAAAAAAAACGTTACATCGAAAAAGAAAATAAACACAAGAAATGCTGAAAATTAATAGCAAACTTTCAAAAAAAAAAGTAAAAAAAAAAATAATAAGACAAAAAAAAGAATAAAAGAAAAGTTAAATATAAAAAAAAGAAAAGTTATAAAAACAAAAGCATTAAAAAGATAAAACAAAAAGTCGTAATAGAAAAAAATAAATTATAAAAAATAAAACAAACCAATAAAAGCTAATGAAAAATAATTTTTAAAAATAGAATAGAATAGAAATAATAGAAAAATATAAGAGACAGACTTAGATAAGCTATTAAGATCTGTGTTTTGATTCTGTGTTGGTCGTCCCGAGAGCCTCGCGGGCTGCACCTCGGCGGGCCGCGCACGCGAATTTGGACATCTGGATATTTGAATCACAGAGCCGAAATATCGACCTGCGGGACACGCAGACCCGCCCGCGCGAGGCCATAAATCAGCCCAATCGCAAGCATTTCGTCAAGCTATCGCAAAAAACGGCGCTAACTATATCTTATAAAAAGAAAACATATATTAAAAACAATATTATTTATTAAATAACAAATATTTACACTAACCTATCATCTGGAAGCCAAGCACGCGATGCCATGAAAGAGGGCCAACTCAACTCTACCAGATTCAGACTCCTTTCTGCATGATCTTCTAAGTAGCCACCTAATCCAAGATTTCATTCATTCTAAGAACACTTATTTCTATTTTTTGAGGGGAGTCATCCCCATTATTTAATAGGGTTCTCCGACTGAATGCTCTATTACTCACTAATATTATATTGCAGTGATAACCCCAAAATTTCAGAGCTATTCAGGGCTTCCTCGCAGCGACTCCGTATATACTATTATTAGGTTATTTATAGTACTTTATAGATCAACTTACTAAGAGTTAGTTTGGAACCAATATATTTTCTTTTAACTTCGCAACGAACGAGACAGGCTCTGACTTTCC
This sequence comes from Trachelipus rathkii, assembly GCA_015478945.1. Classification (NCBI taxonomy): domain Eukaryota; kingdom Metazoa; phylum Arthropoda; class Malacostraca; order Isopoda; family Trachelipodidae; genus Trachelipus; species Trachelipus rathkii. The sequence goes on from JABUQX010079733.1 coordinate 24,264, forward strand.
GAGAGCAGACATCATTAAACACTAAAAACAGACACTACATATTCAGCACTCCTTTCCCATTCTTCTAAATATGCAACACTATCCAGGCAAATTTCACTTCTTCCCTACCCGTATACCACTTCTGTCTTATTTTTTTGAGGGGTTAATCATACCCTTTTTTGAGGGGTCCCAGTGAAGCCCTCTACAATATTATATTACCCACAATTTCGTATTGCACAGGCAGGAATCGAATAACATATATATAAGACCCCTAATCACTGTCTATTGCACTACATTTCCTTTTTTTAACACCGGGCAGCCGGGTGTGTGCTCCATACAGCCCGGAGTCAGGTACATGGCTGATCTAAATCTTCCAACATACTATCCAGGTAACTCTTCTGTTCCCATTCTTTCTATACAAGCTAATCCAAGATTACATATCACATCTCTCAAGGTAACACTTTTTTTAAGGGGTTCCATGAAAGGTTGCTCCCTACAATAATAATAATATGAACCCACCACATTTCGTCCACACTCAGCAGGGATCGAATAAACATATAATAAAAGAAGAGGCTTAAGATCACTTTTTATTTACATCAAAATTTTTTTATATTTTAAACACACACGACAACACGAGAGCAGTTGCATACCTAACACCAGGAGCCAGCACACTCTACATAAAACCCACAATATTACTAGACTCCTTCCCATCTTTCTTATACATCTAATCTCAAAATTTCATGTCTTCTTACGAACACTTTTTTAGGCGGGTATCCTGAAGCCCCCTACAGATATAAAGAATCCCACATTTCGTATTCAGGCAGGATCGAATACATATATGTAAAATGGTCATCAGCTTATGATATCTTATTTAATTCGTAAGAAATACATCCTCAAGACCAGCAGTATGCTATACCCCCAACACCGAGCGCGGAGCAGACGTATCTACATCAAAACTCCACATTATTTCTAGACCTTTCCACTTCTATCACATATAAACACTATCACAACGATGCATCACTTTCAACTTTAAATTTTGTTTTTTTTTTTACATTTTATTTTATACATTGGGGGCAGAATACCGCTTTTACCGGATACTAAGGGGTTTCATATAAGCAAACTCTTAATCCCCTAATATATTTAAGGTGAACAAGAAAAAGGAAAAAATCTGATGATTTTAACCAGATCACTTTTGCTTGTTCCAATTAGGAAACTTTATGATCAGGAGCCATAGCTGAGCTGAGCCGGACCTATAATAATAATAATAATGAATCAATAAATAATAATAAAATAATAAATAATAATATAAAAATAATATCAATAATAAATAATAATAATAATATAATAATAAAATAAATAATAATGAATAATAATAATAGGGGTACAAAAGGATCGTAAGGAATGTAGTTGTATGAGTACCATTATATGCCATCGGGGTGTATTCTGAGTTTCAGCTTTCTACGGCAATATTTAGTTTGGGGGTAGAATCCCCTTCTGAGGTATCTTAGACATCCTATACGGTCTTATATACCATCATATCAACTCTCCCGACCCTCGATACCCTTATAAACACCAAACATTGTTGTATAGTGTTTGTGTTTGGTCGAAATGTACTTATTAACGTCGGCACGACAGTGGCTCCTGAGCACCTGGTGCCGGAGTCCAACTCCTCAGATCACATAGCAAGGTTTTCTTAGAATGACAACTCTGAATCTCGAGCGAGAGAGAGCGCATATTTACGAAAACGGTCGATTTTTAAAGTGAGGGGTTGGTCCCCCTTCGGGGGACCCAAGGTTGTAACTAACTTCGGTATACACAAGGTGTACCTTTACCATGTAACACCCTCCAAATTTTAGCGCCGATAGCGAGATAAACCCCAACCCATGTAGATAATAGCGAGAGCGTAAGACCGGATGCGAAGAAAGCAACGAGCGGCGGAAAAATAACAAGAAAGTAAATAATAAGAATAATAATAATAATAATAATAATAATAATAAATAAATGAATAATAATAATACATAAATAATAAGTAATAATAATAATAATAAAATGAATAAATATATAATAATAAATAATAAGAAAAAAACTTCAGAGGATGAGTCGGAAGCGGAGCGCTACGGAATGGTGTGGTGGTGCAGTGCGGTGCGGAGCGCTACGGAGAAGGACCCTAAGGGTTGAGCTGAAGTCGGCTTAAAAATTGATTCCTTCTATCGAATGAATTAATTTTTTTTTTTTCGATTAATATAATATAATAAAATAATAATAATAATAATATATAATAAAATAATAATAATAATAATAATAATAATAATAATAATAAATAAAATAAAAGAAATTAACGATGACAACTCAATTGCTAACTCAAACTCTACAGTTTCAGATCCTTTCCCCATCTGCTATTCAAAGATTTCAATATACCAAACATAACATCGTACCAGAGCGGACATATATATATATATAATATATTATTATATATACTATAAAATATAATATAATATATATATATTATATATATATATTATATCAATATATATATAAATATTATAATATATATATATATATATAATATTATATATTATTATATATATAATATATATAATACTATATACTATATATATATAAGTATACATATATTATTAAAAGCTAATCACAAAAATCTGAATCAATTATTCTTTTCGTCGTAGAGGATTATTTAAGACACCTCGCAACTGTTATAATAGAAGAACAAAATATACTCGGTCTATGCAGGCCCGCTCTATATATAATTTAGTACGTCGTGAAAGTAAAAAAGGATCTCAGTAATGTTATGCAATAAAAATCAGGTTTTGAAATATTCATTGTTATATTCCAGGTACGTTGTTTGTGTATTGTTTAGTTCTTCTTTTATTTCCTTCTTTCTTCTTCTTCATTTCTTCTTCTTCACCTTCATTCTTCTTCTTTCTCTTTCTCTTTCTCTTTCTCTTTCTCTTTCTCTCTCTCTTCTCTTTCTCTCTTCTCTCTCTTCTTTTCTGCTTATCTCTCTCTCATCTCCTCTCTCTCTCATCTCTCTCTCTCTCTCGACTCTCGTCTCTCTCAGTCTCTCTCTCCTCTCTCTCCCCCCTCTCCTCTCTCTCTTTCTCTTCTCGTTCTCTCTTCTCTCTCTCCTCGTCTCTCTCTCTCTTCTCTCTCTCTCCTCTCTGTCTCTCCTCTTATGTGAAGTAAATAATTAGACTATAAGGATCCAATTTTCATAAAAACTTTACATGTGATGTAGGAAATACCGTGTAGTGTGGGGGGGGGGAAACCTTAAAATAAATTAAATATAAAAAAATAAATAAAATTAAAATAAATAGAGAAGAAATTAAACTGAATAAATAAATATAATAAATAAAATAATAATAAAATAAATAAATAAATAATTTTTTTATAACTGAAAAAAAAAAAAAAAAAACCTGCGGAATTTCCCCTTTTTTTAAAGATATTTCACTTCATTTTATTTAGACAAACTCGATATAAAAAATATTATATACTAATTATATATACTATATATATTATATATTAATATATATAGTAGTAATAATGATTATATATATAATATATAGTACTATATATATTATATATTAAAGATATATATAATTAAAGTTATATATAATATAATAACTAAATGTCAATTAAGCTATATATATAATATAGTTAATCTAAATATTAGATATATTAAATATAAATAGTATAGATAAGAATTAGAAAAGGCTAATGCGTCACCAATTGCAATTTCCCCTTTCTCCTCTGGTGAGATATTTAAGACAGCACTCGCAAATCTGTAATATAAAAAACAAAAATTTAATACTTCGCTAGATGGCAGCCCGCTCCTATATATAATCTTAAGTTCGTGGAAGAAAAAAAAGGAAATCAGTAATGGTTATGACCATAGAAAAACGAGGTTTTTTGAAAAAACGTTTTTTGAAAATTCCCCGCCACCGTGTTGTTGTTATGTTGGTAGTTCTTTCTTAGTTTCTTATTCTTTCTTTACTTCTCTTCTTCTTATCTTCTTCTTCTCAATCTTTCTTCTTTCCTTCTTTCTCTTTCTCTTCTCTTTTCACTTCTCTTTCTTCTCTTCCTTTTTCTTCTCTTCTCTTTCTCTTTCTCTCTCTCTCTCTCTCTCTCTCTCTCCGGTCTCTTTCTCACTGACTTCTGATCTCTCTCTCTCTCTCTCTCTCTCTCTCCGCTCTCATCTCTCTCTCTCTCTCCTCTCTCTCTCTCTCGGAATTCGACCCTCTCTCGTCTCGCCCCTCCA
>JABUQX010079734.1:0-38594 GCA_015478945.1 Trachelipus rathkii
GCTGTGAATGATGTGCGTATGCAGAGGGGTCAAAGCAAAAAAGAAGGGATGTTACATTTCTAAAGCCATGATGAGGTCTCAAAAGAAAGGTGTAATGTAAAAAAACTATATAAGGAGGAAAAAAGGAATAATAAAAACTTGTTGCATATGTAGAGGGAATAGAGAGGTAAAATGAACAGTTTTTGGAGGGTAGTGTGTGTAAGTTGGTCAGTTGATAGTTAAGTGTTGACAAGAAAGAGGGATAGCCATTTGCTGGGATGTATCTGTGCAGATATTAGAAGAGGGACATAAAGGAGGAATCCGGTCTATAAGAGTATAGAACTATAAGTATTTGGATGAATACATTTTTAGATGGTCTGAATAATAAAATACAGATTATGAGAGATGATTGATGTGAGGGAGTAAACATCTGCGAAATAGGCAATACATATTTGGCATAGATAAAGTAAGTTTGAAGTGAGTGAACTGGTGGCGTGTGTAATGTAGGTGATGTGTTGGAGATGCTTGTAGTGTAGTAATGAGTTGGTGAAGGATAGTTTGTCGATTTGTTGTGTGGTTATACGATAGTTAGGATAACCGGAATAGATGGGAAGATAAGGCTAAAATACTAAGTTAAGATCAGAGTGAAAAAAATAGAAAGATAATGGATAAAATTCACTCAGAATAGAATAAAGAGTTGTTTTAATATATTTTCTGGTAGAAAATAATTCAAGAGTGGAGACAAGATTTGACTGACTGAATGACTGCATATATTTATATATATATGTATATATAATACTATATATATATAATATATAGATGCTATATATATATATGTTATAGTCTTTATACTCTTAATATATATGTATGTAGTTATTAGTGTTATTATATTAGTATTATGTTATATAGTAGGGTGTATTAGTATTGTTAGTGTGTAGTCGCAGGAGTTTCTCCAAGGAAGATTTGTATTAGGTTAGTGTTTATATATATAGTGTGTTGTATATTATTATAGTTGATATATTATGATATTATATTATTATTATGTTATAGTATATTATAAGTAATATAATTAGTATTAAGTATATATAGGTATATTATATACCGTAACTATATCATATATATTAGTATTATATAGTTATGAAGTTATGTATTAGATATGCTATTATTCAGTGTCGATATAATAATATATATATATCAGTAACTTTTTACTACCTCTCTCTCTCTCTAATCTCTCTCTCTCTCTCTCTCTCTCCTCTCTCTCCTATATATTATATATCTAATTTTATTTTCATTATACGTACCTACTATATATATATATATATATAAAGTAATATATATATATTTATATAATGACGCTAGTAATTATATAAGTGACGCCCTACTTAGGGGAGTCACGCCCAATGAGCGGGCGGGGACCGCGGCGGGATAGCCTCGTCGCACATAGGGTGTATCGGGGTATGGCTGCCTTGTATCAGGGTAGAGGCTCATGCTGTGAGAGTATACTTGAGTGGTTAGCTTAATGAATAGTGATTAATTACTTATCTATATTCTATAAAGTGAAATTTAACTCTCAGTATAATATTATATTAATATAATATAGTAATAATTATAATATACACTAATAATTACAATATATTTAATACTAACAGATATAAATATTGTGCAGCCGTCTTATATACAGCTAAAATATATAGACTATATGATTTTAAATGAGTTATATTGGTTATAATAAGTTAATAACATCATTCAATTAGCTCAAATAATACATATATATAATAGTTTTAATAAGAGTTCAAGTTTATATTATTTCAAAAAGACGATAAATATAATTATTCGAACCATAATCATACTATACGAGGTCATATATATGAGATAAATCATAAGGATTAACTATATCCATATATATTATATACCATAACAATTACAATAAATGATAATGATGATATATATTATTGAAACATTATTCCTTCCTTTTAACTGCTAATTAAATAGGATCTTTACCATATATATGAGATCCATTGATATAATAGTTATCAAGTTATTTGATAAAAAATATAAATTTATTAATAAAGATATATATATATAATAATATTATAAACATAATGTTATTTATTATTGTCTATTAATTCATACCTTAAAATTATATCACTATATAACTATTTATATTTATCATTCAGAACTTGGAAATTAAGGAAATTAAATTAGCCCGTCTACAAATATAAGGAGATCATTATCCACTAAATTTAGCCTAATTGGAGTGCTAAAAAGTTTAATCAAGCCTTCTGATACATTTTTACTCATTAGAATAGAAGCACTTAGTAGTAATATAATTTTATGACTATATATATATATTTATATATACTGGACTTGGCTTATAATTACTACCCCTCGAGATCAAAAAAGGATTATCAAAAGTAGTTTTCTTTCATTACATAATACACTACATATTTTTACCAGATATAGAAAACATAAGGTATCATGTCATTTCGTAATTATGTATATATGAAAGGAATGCGTATATGGATGTGTGTTTTCTATCAAGTGATGGATTATGTCTATATGTACATTGAGATAATATAATATAATATAAAGAAAACGCGATAATAATTATAATTTTAAAATATAAAACTTTGAAATGATTTATATATAATGAAAATCGTAAATATTTAATATTATATAATTATTCTAGAATTGGTTTTATTTTCTTAATACAAACATAAATGATTTTAATAATAATTACATTATTTAAATATGTTAGCAGAGAAGAATATAATTTTTGTATTATATTTATTTTATATACTTATTAATGGCTAATAGAGATGTGTAAAATAGTGACCTTGAGTTACTCTTATGAAACAATGTCTTCTAAATATAGATCGAAAACACAGCTGTTTGAGTCATATTGAGTGAGTCTGATGTCTGTAAGGACAGATTATATCGCTTTAAGTATATATTGCAGTGTTCTTTGAGTATATTATATTGTTTTAAGTCTATGATTTTTATAGCTAATGAATATTTTTAATTATTTTGTGCTCTATATGTTTTAAAGGTATATAATAATTACTAAATTCTAAGGACTATAATTTTATAGTTATGTTATATTGACACGCTAAATATAAATTCAATCTAAATCAATTGTATAAAAAAAAAATCATAAAGTATTTAATAATACAATTTATATATATACACCTTATAAATATGATAAGCATATTGATATGATTTTTATTGATAATTTAATTATGAAGTTCTAAATTAAATTTTATAATCAAAATAGGTGTTATAAAGCGTTTATTTAAAAAATAAGCGTGTAACTATTCTACTTCATTTCGATTTTTTCCTTCATATTGTTTCGACATAATCTTTTATATTTTTAAATGTAATGAATTTCAATTTATTTTGAACAATTTACGCAAAAAAATTAGAAGAGTATTATTCGTAGATTGTGAGTAGAAATTTGTACTATTAAAAGAGGAAGTTGTTTTCCTTATATACATTGTTCGAGACTCGATACTGAGTTGACGAGAGTAGTTCAATACGAAGTGCTCGAAAGTGAGGAGTCGCCTTCATAGAATTATATAAAATAATATATATTAATAATATGTGTAATCTTAAATAATTATAATTATAAATACTATAATAATAAATGATATTGATATAATTATATTTATATATAAATATTCATTACCTCACGTTATATAATATATATATGTGTATAAAGTGTGATAGGCGTATACGTGTGTGGGTATGTTAGTGTAGTATTGATGTGAGTAGTTGATTGTGTGTTAGTATGTGTGTGTATGTGTGTGTAAATACTGTAGTTAGTACCTGAGAGAGGGGAACTTCTCTAATTACTACACACCTCACGGGCATTATGCCCTGCTGATTGCAAAGGGAGGGTAATGGTAGGGACTTCCTCTAGGTAATTATGCTATTCTAGGGATATCGAAACAATATACACGAACAGTTTAGGACGCTATAATAGGTGATGTGTGTATAAGTAATCAATCGACTGTGAATGTGTGTATATAGTGTAATTGTGTGTGTTGTGAACCCGTCAATCTAGGCAGTGTGTAATAAGTGTAAAAGATGCCGTTCGTGATGCACTAGTGTAGCGGAATATATGAATATAGTTGACTCATAATAAGTAGTATGTGTATTAGTATTAATATATATAAAGTATGAGCTAATATAGTGAATAGAATGAACTGTGAAATTAATAAGTTGTGTGTGTGTGGTGTGGTTTAGTTAGTGTGTTAGAGTTTATGTTAGTTAGTGTTATAGTGTGTGTTAGTTATGTGGTGTATTATGGCGTATATAGTATATATAGTGTAGTTGAGTGTGTGTGTATGTGTAGTTAACAATTATAACATTATATTAAATTAAATAAAATAAGGCATGAGTCTGGCAATTAATTAAATCATTATAAAAGTATATATATATAATATAAAATAAAATATATAATTATAATAAATAAATAATTAAATATATAAATATAAAAATAAATATAAACATAAATAAACAATATATATATAATTAATATAAAAATAGAATAAAAGTATAAAACAAAAATAAGAGACATAATGTTGACCTATAATATTATATGAAGTATTAATATAGCATGATAAAGTAGAAAGTTAAAAATACATAAGTAAATGAATACAGAAAGTTAAATTAGCATAGTAAATAGTCAAAGTTTAAAAGCTAGTAAATATATTAATAAGAGCCAGTAAATCATTATATAGAGTAACTAAGACTAATGAAAAAATACAGTAAAACAAAATATGTGATACACTAAATTATATCTATATATATAATATTACTATACCCCTTGGTGTATTAAGGAAGTATAACCTTAAACCTATAGTTCTATTGATTTATCATGATTTAACTGTCTATATTCTAGGTTAAATAGTATATAATTATATATATATTTAAAAGAACAGAAACTCTCTATAATATTATATTTAAAGTGCACGATATAAAACCACACTATATATAAAGGATCGTAGGGAAAGTTTTTTAAAATTGAGTTAAAACTATGGTACAAAATAAATCAACCCTTTTTTATGACATTGTCATCTGATCCAAATATTTGTTCATATTTTTTAACGTCCTCTGAGTTAAAGAGAAGAATGATTTTTTTTCTTCACGATTATTTATATTAGAAGATGTGAGAAAACAAGTACATAGCAGGCCAAAAGCGCCAACAGTCAAAACAAGGACCATCAACTAAAATCATAGTAAAATAGTATTTCTAGGTTTAATGTGTTGGCATGACTCCTACGGCGGCGTAAAAGGTAAAAAGTCTCCATCACTCAAAATAGCGACATAAGGATTCTGCAAACAATTGAGGCCAAAAACATTATAACATGTTTTAGCTAATGTCCTTGTTTGCTCTTGGCGCTTTTGGCTTATCGTAGTTGTTTCCCATTGTAATACTCTAATAATTCTCGGAAAAAAATAGAATCGTTCTTCTTTTAACTCTGAGGAGGATATCACGAAATGTATGGCGAAACGTCAGAGCGAGTAGTAGGGGGTGTACACTTTGGACTGGTTGGTCGCATCTTTGACGCACAGCACGCCCAGTGAACCTGACCTGGAGGCTTTTCATGACCGGCCAGGTTTGTTTCCTGAGGGTAATTTTACCATGCCTTGACCTTTTTTTAAGCCCTTGACCTTGACCGACCTTGACCTTTTTTTGAGCCCATATTTGCTCTTTTAACCTGACCTTGACCTTTTTGTGCGACTTTGAATGACCTTATATCTGAGACTTTTTTTTGGGCCTTTACCTTTTTTCAGCCACCTCTTTGATCTTCCATGGTCATTTTTGGCCCACGAATCTATTTTTTGAGCATACCTAATTTTTTGGCAACCTTCAATTTTTTTCTGGCAAATCCTAATTTTGAGCAACATCACTTTCGAAGTAGGGTTGCGCCAAACGGTTGGCAAGCAACCGTTGTACGCGTAAATTACCACCGTGAGCCCCCCTATTTTTACGCCCCCTAATTTTTTCGACCGTGGGCCAATTTTTGCCCACGGTAATTTTTGGCTAACCTTTAGTGGCTTAGCCGTTTTTTTGATGTCGTTTACCTTGTTTGTATCCATGATAATCTTCTGGAAGAACCCAACATATTAGATCTACCAATGTTTCAATATTATGGCCCACAGGGCTAATTTTAGGCTACCCTTTGGTTCTTATATCCAGGGTCAAGATTCTCTGGCGCCACGGTAAAAATTTTTGGGATAACCCTTTGGTCTTCCATGGGTCATTTTTTGACCCACGCTAACTTGATTTTTGGCTACCCCTTTGGTCTTCCATGGTCATAATTTTTGCCCAAACGGTAATTTTTCGACCAAAGCCCATGTGGTAACTAAACCATGGGTCATATCCTTTTATGCCCCACAAGGTGATATTTTCAACCTCATAAGCAAAGTCCCTTCTGGATATTAGCCATGGGTACAATTTTGGCGCCACGGTAATTTTTTGATCTTCCTTTTGGGCTTAAGCCTACATTTTTTGGTTGTCTTAATCCGAATGGTTTGTACAATGATTATTTCGAAATACCTTAACCTTAACATATAACCAAAATTGTCATATCTTTGGCCCACGGTAACTCAGTTTTTGGGACTCTTTCATTAGGGGGACTTTAGCAGCCTATTTTTTGACAGATCTTTACCTTTGTTTGAACCACCACGATATTTTCGTACCTTAACCTTTGCCATATACCATAGGGTCAATATTTGAGCCCACGCTAACTTGATGCTGTTGATGGTTCCCGCAAATCTAACGTGTAAAGAAGTACCAGTAGTGATGTTCTTATTAAAGTGTTCTAACGTATGATTATTCTATGAGTGCCAGGAGTGAGTGCCAAGGTGAGTGCCAATTGAGTGCAAATGAGTGCCAAGTGCCAAGTGAGTTCCAACTGAGTGCCAAGTGAGTGCCAACTATAGTGCCAAGTGAGTGCCACATAGTCCAACTGAGTGCCACTTTTTTCAAGCCTTTTCCTGCCTCCCCTGAGCCCCGAATGCCCCCTAATATGGGTGTCTAACGCCACGTATGTAATGAAGTGTGATTGTTGGAACGATTGGTGTAAGTGATTACTAAAACTGCTAGAATGCTTTCCTACTATGAGTATACGTATTTTCTTAGATAACACTTATACTACGCTACAATACACTCTCCATATGACACTTACATTAAAACCAAATACCATACATTTACACTCACACCCACACACAGGTAAACTTACACTTACACATTTCCTCCCATCGATATTTTGATGCCTTCAGCTATGAAATGCCTCAGCAATGATGCCCCAGCATTAATGCCGCAGCATTGATGCTCAGCATTAATGCTGCAGCATTGATGCCTCAGCAATTAATGCTTCAGCATGATGCACTCAACTTTGAGGTTCATCTTTGTATGACTCATGGAACTTTGATGACGTCATCTTTGCTACCGATCTATTATTGAATGGATCTCATCTTTGATGAAAAACACCTTTGAGTGTGCCTCAGCTTTCTACCCACATCTATATGAGAAGTAAGTATATTATTAATGTCTTTCCCCCCGTTCATAACGCTGCCACTATCAGGCCGCAGCAAGTTGCTCCTTCCTCCGCAAGTGATGTGAGGCAACCATCACCCGCAGAGTGCGAACCTCGCCGCGCGAGATGAAAAATATAATTATTACGTAAAAAAGTTATTTCAATCATTTTTATTCCATCCCTAAATGGCTTCCAAAGAGGTCATATTCCCATATACTATGAAATCTTTACTCTTTCTTATTTCATTAAACATAAACATTTTTATTAAAAATCTTTCGGAAAAATAAAACATAAAAACAAAAATCTCAGTTATTTAGCCACTACATATGTTTATTATTCAACTATTTCTCACAGTTATGTACAAAGCAAAATATTCAGAATTTAAAGGAAACCTTGTTCAATTTCTTATAGAAAGATCTGGCTGGAGTTCGGATATTGAAAACTAATATCAGACCAGAGCTCTTTGAAAATGCAGGATATCACGCCAGAGATGGATACTGTTATATAACTAAATATTAGTAATGGGAATATATAAAAATGATAAAAACAAATTTTGTGTCCTTTAATCTATCAAAATGTGGTGTGACTCAAGGCTCTGACTTATTTCCTATCCTCTTTATATTTCATTAATGACATTCTATCTGTCAAATCATCCCCTATATACCCTCATATGCTGATAATTCCACCCATCATCATCCTTTTCATTTTGAAAGGCAACATACTGACACGAATATGTGATGCAGAGATGATTGATTTGTGGGCGAAGAATCTCTTATCTTTCTTGTATTTCTATAGGGCAGGAAAAACATGGGTGATTGATTACAATACTTCAAAACTCCAGTCCTTCATCTATTTAATCAAATTAAAATTCCACACAACTATAACATCTTTAAAAACATAGAATTCTAACCTCCTCCTCTCCATATTATTCTTGATGTTCGCTTGTTTAGAAATCTTTCTTGTAAGCATCAAACTGTTTCTTTCACTAAAGTTACCAAGCGTTTGTTCTAAGGTGCCTTCAAAATATCTAGACACCACCCCAGTTGCTAGCTCTATATAAGTGTTATCCATCCTTGTATGGAAGTAAACCTCATGTATATGAGGTGGTTCCATTCAAATATCTCTTCTTGAAAGAGCAGGTCTAACAATAATTTTTGCTTCACCAACCAACACTACTTTTCAAAAATTATTTCGAAGCAGACCACCTTCTTTGAGAAGAGCTCGTGTCAAATGTCTTTTTCCACACGGTCTCATCTCATTCTTTCTCTGTGGAGGTTTCTTGCTACAAAATTTTGATATTTCATAAACCACTGAGTTTTGAGTGCAAAAATTTAAGCTCTGACGAAATAAATAATATATGCCATTAATCCTAAAAACTAAATCGAAACTTGCACTATTTAAACAACTTTATTCTGTTGATTGGTATTACTAAGAATTAATTAAAAATAGGAAAAATAAATAACTGATGGCTAAAGTAAACAATATATCAATATGAAGTAAATAAATAAATAAATAAATAAATAAAAAGAAAAGAATGAAAATTGCAATCACACATTAGCTCTCTTTAATAAATTGAAAAATGAAGTAAAACTTTAATTTGTTTAAATGACATGTAATAAAATTTAATTTTCATTATTATTTGTTTAAATACAACCTCTAAAATTGGAGACCAGGACAGATCTCGAATTTTCATGAAAATTGGTGAGTAGGGTTATTTCACGTGGAAAGGACACTGGTGTAAATACAAATTTCCTACAACAAGTGTTGTTCGAGTTATGGGGGCTTAAAGCTTTTGGGGGAAAGGCTCCACCCTTAAATTTTATGAGGCCATAATTCCCTCAATTTTCAAATTAAAATCTAAGTATTATACATATTTGGAATAAAGAAGAATAGGCGAATCTACTTATGTTAATTTCCAAGATTCAACAATGAACGGGAAAAATGTTCCCCTATTTTACATTTTTCCCAACCCCCAGACCCCAGGAAGGCGAAATATTTTATTTTCTTTTCATAAACTTTGAACTATTATCCATCAAATAAAGCACTAAAAAAATAGGTGGGGTGGGAAGGAATCAACCATTTAGGTTTAGATGAAAATAGATTAATTCTTTTTTGTGTTTAATAAATGTATCAAATCATAATAATCAACATTCATTAGCCTATTAAATAATTAAAATGATTGATAAACACACTTTGGAGTGTTTTATTTGATAGATAATAGTTCAAAGTTTATGCAAAAAAAGTAGAAAATAAAGGATTGGGAAAAATAAAAAAAATGGGGAAACTTTTTTTCCGTCCATAGTAGAATGATGAAATTAGCATCTGTAGATTCGGTTATTCTTCCCCGCTTCCCAATATGTATAATTTGTAGATTTTAGTCTGAAAATTAAGGGAATTCCATGATAAAGTTACGGGGTAAAGCCTTCCAAATAAAAACCTTTAGCCCCTATAACTCAAAACCCATTTGTCATAGGAAATATTTACTTGCACCAATGCCCTTACTAGGTGAAATAACCCTGTACATCAATTTTAATCAAAATCTGAGCCATAGTTGTTTTTTGCTTTGTTTGATCTGCCCTGAAATGCCCTCTCAACAATGAACTTCAATTCAAACAATTAATTAATATGACCTGAATATTTGGTTAGTAATGGAGGGTTACAAATTACTAAGAGTTTCAGTTATTTAAAATTGGTAATTTGTCAATTTCTTTTCTTATATATAAGAAGCCAAAGGCAATATTATCAGCACAGTTCAGAACATTTTACTACATTAATTGAAATTACGAGGCAGTTCTGTGAGAACGAAATTGTTAATTTTTAATTACATAAAAGATATTTACATTTGCATTATTACCATAAAAATTTCATCACAAACGTTTAAACTGCATTTAATTTAGTGATATTAATATTCAATATAAAATATAAAAATTAAAAAACATAAAAAAACTCATAGAAAGATTACTAATTGGACGTGGAATTTTTGGGACTGCATTAGGTGTGGAAACCAAGCTCAAATACTAAATAAAGCAAGAAGTTACCACTAATTTACCACAATAACATTTAAGAAGTGATGCAAAAAAGTGAAACATATGCCATTTCGAGCCTTCTTGCTTTGAACTTGCAATGGACTAAGGACGGTCTTGTGTCTGCCAGATGGGGTGGCATATGTCCTAAGTTGGTAAGGTTTGATATATATATATATATATATATATATATATATATATATATATATATATATATATATATATATATATATATATATATATATATATACTATATATATATATATATCTAAATATATATACAAATATATATATTGAGAAAATAGAGGGAGAAGAATAAAATGTATTTAGGTTTTATGGATTTGCTACAGGTATGATAGGATTAATAGGGAAGTTCTATGGCAGGTGTTTGTATATGGTGTTGTTGGTAGGCTTCTGAATGAAATTAAAAGTATGTATGATGATTGTGAAGCGTGTGTAGAATAAATGGTGTCAAAAATGATTGGTTTTAATATTAATAGCGGAGTAAGGCAGAAGGTGTTATGTTATTCAATGTCTATATGGATGGGGTTATATGAAAAAATTAGAAGTGGGAGTGGCAGGAGATAGCGTTAGAATAATGGGGAATGGAAGAGAGTGGAGGGTGCCATACCTATAATATGCAGAGCGAGCAGATGATTTGGTTTTGTGTGGTGTAGATGAAAAGAGAGTTTGAGGGGACTGGTAGAGATTTGGCAGGGTGTGTAAAAGGAGGGGTTTGAAAGTAAACATAGATAAAGTAAGGTTATGGTTGTAGTGAGGACAGTCCTCGAGGTGTGAGATTATGTTAGATGGTGAGCAGCTGGAACAAATGTCTGATTTAAATATTTAGGAAATATATTTAGATGAAAAAGAGGGAACAGATTTTTCACAGAGTGTAGTAGGAAAGTGGCTGGTGCAATTAAATTGTTGGTGGATGTGAAAGGACGATAAGTCTTGAGTGCGCTAGGGTCTTACATGAGGGATATTTGTTACCTGTGTTAATAATGTATAGCAGTGAGACTATGGTCTGGAATAAGAGGTATAGATCTAAAGTACAATGTGTTAGAATGGACAATCTTAGGAACGTATTAGGTGTGAAATTGATAAATGAGGAATGAATGTATTAGAAGTTGTGTGGTGTGAAGAAAGAAGGGGTAAATGAGAGAATAAATGAAAAGTATGTTGAGATAGTTTTTTGGTCATGGGAAAGAATGGATGATAGTCCGTTGGTTAAGCTGATGTATAGTGGTGAGTGTGTTGAGGAATCGACTGACTGGGAGACAGAAGAAAAAGTGGATTGAGTCAGTAAAAGAATGCCTTTTAGGTGAAATGTGAGTTTGGCAACGAGAAGAAAGGTGCATAATAAAGTGAATAGCGGGGTATGTTTGTGGCCACCTGGGCCAAGGGATGGGCACTGTGAATGCCAGGTGAGGGTCTATGCACTTGGTCTGTGAAGGTCTAGAATTGGGATTTTCTGACTTTGGATTTTCTCACTAGTAGGTATAAAGAGGTCAGTAAGGCTGGGCTTTCTTTTCAACTTGTGTCATATTCTCCTACAACTTTTCTGTTTCCAGTGCATGTCACACACCTTACCCCCAGTCTTGGGGAAAGTAGATAATAATAATAATAATAAATAAATATAAATATAGTAAATATATATATATATATATATATATATATATATATATATATATATATATATATATATATATATATATATAGTATATATATATATATATATATATATATATATTATATATATATATATACCGTATATATAGGTATTTATATATATTAGATTCCAAAGCAACTAATTTCCTTCTTTTTTTTTTAAACTGACAATGATCTCAAAGAAGAATAACAAAAGATTAAAAATTATATTCTTTTAAAATCTATTCGAAAGTTACTCACTTTGGTACAAATTCATATTCATCGAGTGTAATGTAAGAAATTTTAGGCAATGGCTTTTGTGTTTTCACAGGTTTTGGAGCCTCTTTGGATTTCTGAAAATAATAAAATAGGCAAATACTTTAAAAACTATTTCTGCATTAACTGCTTTTAAGCTTATTATTCTTATTTTAACTATTTTTGCTCACTAAAAAAAAGATCCTCATAGTAAAGACCTAGTTGAAATAGAAAAAAAAATGTTAATGAAATATGAAACCTAAAGACTGGATAAAAGCAAAACTATAATTTTATTTTAAAAACTGATAGGCAACATCAGGTTTGTACATGCAAGATTTTTTATTTTTTTTTTCAATACACATACTCACAATTAAATCATCATCAGTTTTTGTAACCTTAGTTGGAGCTGGCAATGAATTACATAAAGATTCATTCTCAGTCTTTTCAGGCACAACATTAGAATTTGGCACAGAGGGAAGATGACTGGGCAAATTGTTTTTCATGTATGTTAACCTATCACCTATGGCATCAATTTGAAGACATAATTTCTTTGTTTCTTCAATTTCATCTCGTCCATTCCGTAGAATTTCTTTAAACTGTCCAACAATCCGTGTAACATAAACCAATTCTTTTTGCAATTCTAATATCTCTTCAACTGTATCCTTATCCCATCCTCCTCTTATGCAATTATATACCTGGGTAAAATTATGGGATATTGGTCCCCTTTCAAAGAACTTCTCAGCTTTTATGAAAAGGCTTTAATTTTTCAAAATATGTCAATGGCAAATTATAAATTATAGATAGGAAATTTTTCAAACAAAATATGCATGTTATTTATGTCATGTTTTAAATCCCTTTATTTTCAATATTGTCTCTTATTTTGCATATATCTTTTTTTATTATTCAAACATCGTTCTATTGACCTTTATTCTCTTTTTATATATAAATAACCGAATCAAATTTCAATTTTCAACAGATAGCAATATATTTAGTTTCATACTAATCTATAACATGGTCATAATATCTATGTGAAAGTATATTCAAAATATTTAAAAAATAATGTGGATATAGGTATAATAAGTTTTAAAATTATTTGCGTCCGCTATATCAAACGAAAAAAATAAATGTGAAGCCTGTATTATAAGGAATAGTATTTTTTTCTACTGTACACTTAAATTGTTGTGCTTAAGTAACTCCAAATTACTGCAGCAATTATCTCAACGACATCCCATACGAAACTTGAAGACCATTTCACATTTAAACTGTCCATGGAGAACTTATAAAGCTAAAACATCTTCAGTATAATATTTATACTCATCAGTAACGGATCTGGAATACCAGTTAAATGATTGAAGGAATCCTTTATCACTACTACGTACTTGTGTTATATTACTTCTATCATTTATATTTCCCAAACAACAGGCCTGGTTTATCTTTGGAATCCTAAAAAATGTCCATCATCATTGAAATGCGTTCTAAATTTCACATATACTCCTGTCTCTAGTTATATATATATTATATTCAATACAGGCCGATGAAATTGCAGAAATTGCTGGAGCGGTACTTAGGAAAAGGCGAAGATGAAATGGAATATTACATATTATATGAGTCTATATTTTATTTTATGTTTACCTATTATCATTTAATCTTATGGTAGCTCTTATATATTTTTATATTTATATAATTTTTATAATATTTATTAACTTCTGATACTCATTATATACTCATTGTTATAGTTACTTTCTGGATAACTATACTATATATTGATATTAGTCTTATTAGCTTATACCACCTTTAATTATTGTTATCGAGTAGTCTAATACTATTATATATATATATTATGTTTTGACTCTTATGAATTAAATGTTACTTTAACTGTAACACTTTTTAATAGTTGGGTACGATTAACTCGGTGAAGTGAAAGATTAGGGGGATGGCAATGCCGTAGCTTTTTCAGCTTCCTAGTGCTAATATTAATTAGAATCAACGATTATTTGAAGTAAACATACTAAATGAAGTCCCTTCTTTGTTTTGCCTGATCCTGTTTGTAGCAAGACTTCGATCAGACTGTTTTGTACATATTAAGGTAGCCGCTGTTAATGCCTTGATTTGATAGACAGCGAATAATGATGCGGATGACTAGTGCAATAGCGTTCCTCCATCTCCAGTCGTATAGCAAGAACTAGGCTTTTATTTTGTTCCCCTAATTCCAGATGCAAACCATCTCCTCATGGGGGATCAGTTGATCATTGTAAATGGAGTCCCGCTGTTCTCATCGTGTGCCGACCATGCTAGTCTAGTAAGATCCATATGTTATTGAGACTTATTTTTTTGCTCATTTTTTTTAACTTATACTTTTTTTTAATCTCTTGTCTGATATTATTTTATATAAAAGCAGAGGTCAGTGTGTCCTTGAATGTCAGTTGTCGGTCCTAGATGTATAATGCATGTAAAATTCAGAGAGGTCGAATGAATTCGGTGTTTACGTTGATCAAGTAGGAGAATAACACAACCACCTCCTCAGGCGTGTCCTTTTAGGGTATGCGCCTTTTGTTTTAACTGCTTTACTGGGCTTTACTATTGTTTTAAATCTTATTCACTCTTGCTTTACTCATATGTTTTCTTCTCTTATTCATGGGCTTATTTGAACCTGATCATGTTTAAAGCGGAATCCTGGTTTCAGGGAGACAGATACAATCTATTGCATAACTATATATTGGTTAATTACTAAGCGCTAATTAGAGCCAGTAAGAATTCAGTAGAAGGTCATAGAGGTGTTAGACTCACATTACTAATACCTTAAGGAAAGAAGAAATTCACGTATGTGCTAGACTTTTGTTTCTACTGTTATTAACTGCCTTTAAACCTTTCAGTGTGGTTTTATTCTTCGTTCTTTCCTTCACCATAATGTTTTTACTTAGCTTTACTCATATGTTTAGGACCTACTGTAATAAATGTGCCTTCGCTTGTGCCTCCCTCAGCATATTTATTTAACAACACATTACTACGCTTAGCAGTAAATCAGGCTAAGATTTTCAATGGCCAGGTGTAGAAACCAAGACGAATCTTTAAATTAAGGGGGGGCTTAGATATGACTGGTGTCTGTGGTTTTTAGTAACTAGCTTTTGCCTTTTCCTCCAGTTTGTTGGGCTCTTATCGGTCTGTACGTTGACTCTGTGCATTGAGTGTCTTAAAGCTCCTTCCGTTGCTTTTCCTCACTCATATGTTTTTCTTGATAAGGCTTTACCACATCAACCCGCATAATTTTTTACGATTCTACGCCGCTAATCCCTTCTACAAGCAGTAAAAGTCAGTAACACATCAAATAAGGGTGTTAACAGTGGCAACCAAAGGGGGTTAGTATGCTTTTTTTTTTAATCTCGTTCTTTACTAAAATTTTATTACATTTTGTCTTTTACTATGTTTTACCGCAGAACTACTGATTCACATGGAGGCTTTACCTCATATTGTTGAACTGCGTTTAACTACATTATTTATTAACATTTACATAGATTTATTGAGCGGAGTAAACTCAGTAAATCAATATACGAGGGTTGTTCTAACGGCGTATTGTGCTTCTCTATGTTTTACTTGCTTTTAACTGCTTTAAAATCTCTGCTTTAAAACTCAAGTTTAACTCTCCGCGCTTTAACTTGATCTTATTCACTTGTCTCTTTTACTGCTTCTTAACTTCTGTTTTTTACTGCTTTAACTCATGTTTGTTAAAAAGACTGGCTTTTAACTATTAGTAGTGTTTAACTCCGTGCCTCTATGCGCTTTAAGCTCATATGATTTTAACATGTTTAATCATATACTTTACTTTAATTATGTTTTATTATTTTGTTTTAATACTTAGTATTATTTAGTTTTATTATTTATTTTTATTTAATTTTATTATCTTCATTTTTAATTATTTTTATTTTTTTATTTTTTATTTTTATTATTAACTTGCTGGTTACATCTTTAGGTCGTACCGAATATACATGTTTATCATTTGAGATCACAGACATTACACCACAACACACCACACAATGTATGAGATCCACATCTGAGATCTGTATGACACGACCACACACACAACATCACACTTATACACACATTCACTATGAACTTAATACACACCATTCACTATGGCCTTACATTTACCTAGAATCACTACATTCACCTTACACACACACACACGGTTATGAGTTTACTAACGTGTCAGGAGGTAAGTGTGTCCACACAACACACTCACGTGAGTATTCCTCCCAGTTGTTCTGTAGGCGAGTGTGCAACTCTAGAGCTGACACGACCGGGATTTATTAACTCACAAGTCACTGGTCTTTGTTTCATCTCTCTTCTCTATACTTACTACACAAACCAGGAATTTTACTTAACCACGGCCCAGATTTACTTACACTGCCACAGATCACACCTTACACTCACACAGATTTACTTACACTCACGACAGATTTACTTACAACAATCACACTCACAGATTTTACTTACACCATATTTACACTTACACCACATAAACACGGGAAGGTGAGTCTGTCCTCTGTGGGAATTAATTTCGTCTAATATCTGAAGGGAGGGATGTGGAGCTGGCCGCGACAGAAGAACGGCGAGAGATGGGAGCACGCTAAGAGGATGTACCTTAACAACACAGCACGACGAATTTAATCCTATTCAACTCACCTAAACGGATTTGACCGCTAGATTCTACTTACCTCCACACACACAATGGTTTTTTGTACCTGTGGGGAGATATTTTTCGGGTGGGAACGTGCATGGAGAATGGTGGTGTTTGGATATGCGGAGATTTATTTATTTGTGTGTTAATATGAGTGTGATAATGTTTTAATAAGGGGAGTTTTGGGGGGTCATGGGGGGGGAGGTGTATTCCGATAAATTGATGTTACGATAAATAGGCTAGTCCAACCACAACACACGCACACATTGCAAAGACGCTAATCGGTACCAGTGATAATGAGTGATGATCATTTTATTTAAAAACTATGTTCTTCTGTTTTTTAAGATTAAACCTACTGTACATTTTTATTATAGTGTACTCGCTGTGGTGGTTGTTAATGTTCTGTGTGTACATGTCAGGGTTGGTCTATATAGTGACTAGAAAAAAAATTATTTCAAAAGCAAAAGGGGTATAAATTGTGACTGTAAAAATAATACAGAGACTCCTGGAAAGAGTACAGGTTGAGGAGCAGTTCTTTGTAAATAAATAGCATAGCATTAGAGCTGTTAATATAACTGTTTTGTTATAGTGTAATTAATTTTGTTGTATTATTATCTATCGCGTTTGTAAGTTGGTGGAAAGGGTATTGTAATTAATAAAGAGTAAAACGTTTTACTAAAGAATGTTTGAGAAAATATTTTTAAAACATGATTGTTTAGGATGACACAGGGTTATCTTAACGAGGGCAAATGCAGAAGTAGATGTAATTATCATCTTTTAGATCTTGGTGATGTTTTAGAGATAAGAGGGCCCCCCTCTAGCGCTAGCCTTCTATATCTGTCGTAATTGTTGAGAAAGCTACGGCCACGTTGTTGGGTTACTAATAATTAGGGATATACTTGCTCTCTACATCATCTTAGCCATGTAATAGACTATCTGTATGGAAGCCCACTCACAAGCAAGGAGTACGATATATATAAATATAGTTTCTTGTTTTTCACAAATAATGTATTTTAATATAAAATTTGTTTGATTTTTGAAGCGGGTGTTCTTGCTTTATTTGTTGTCATATATAACAATTATATTCCACCTTTCATTCCTATCTTTTTCGGGCACACTGAAAGGGAAAATCGATGTTAACCTTCCTAAATACTTATTTCAAAGTTTTTTTAATATATGTGTTTTGAAATATTTTTCTTTATTATTTGTTATTATTAATATATCTGTATGTACATTCGACAATAGTTAATTTTTATTTCGGAACCTAACCAACGCTTAAGGTTTGTTTTCCAGAAAAACACACAACATAATAATCGCATTCAACAGCTGTTGTCTGTCTCTTACAGGATACGAAAAATACTGGGACTCCTCTAGATTCTCTCTGTATACGGTAAATTGATGTTGAATATAATTTACGAGTTAATATTTATCAGGGATTATCTGTCTTTTTGAGGCCCGGGACGACTTTTTTAGGGCTTAATTCCAGGTTCAAATATTATTCAAACTCTTTGTACCAAGACTGGGACCTTTCTTCTGGGGCTAAAGTCTATGTGGTGCTAAATTAACTAGTTAGAGATGCTGTGGGGGGTGGGGTGTTAAATTGTCATCCGCCTAGTACCTTTTAGGAATAAGTCTTTTGGGTGTATCCCATGTGTCTGGGTTATTAAGCTAATATTCCAGGATAAACAGAAGGTAATTTATCCAGTATATGACAAGATCATTGTTAGTCTATTTATTATTTATAATAATTATGATAATTCAAAACTGAACTGAAACAATGTGGGGTTTATCTGATGGTAAAAGAGTAGTCCTTTAAAGAGGTAAGAAAGGGGTAATGTATTATCACTTAATACGTTGTGATGTGAGAGGTCGGGAAGTAATCTTACGTTATACTGACCTCGTATGTGATTGGTTGAGAATTATTTTTCAACAAAATCTTTTTTGGAAATTTTTCAAGACCTTTTGTTCCTGTTAGTAAGAACTTGTGTTAATGTTCGAGGCGGTGGTGTTGTTATTTTACTAGTCATTGTTTTAGTAGCTCCCCTAGACAAGGAGTCATGCTTTAATAATCATAGTCATATTTAGCTGTTAAAGTCTGGAATGCACTCGTACAAATCTATGGGATTTGATATTCAAAAAGTGTTTTATTGTTTCAGGAAGTGGAAACAACTATTCGTAGAACTAGGTACTTACATGAGGAATTTTAACTATTTCAATACGATAAGAATGTTAAAGATATGAAGTTATGCATATAATTTTTTGTCAGACTAGTTTATGGGAGTAAGAGGTTGATTGGTTACTAGTGAGAGCAAAAAACTGTCAAAGGATGTGCCCCACAGCGGCGCCATTCGTTTGTCGCGTGAGGGCACAGCGGGAGCATGCGAACGCCGCCGGCGTAATATTCACTTATGCACGCGGCTCGTCGCGAAAAATATTGCGAGAGAAGTTGTATTTTAAAGTTAGAGTTGGTGGTTTGCACATCCACATCCCTAAGGTATGATATCTTAATCGGAGAAGATAACTTGAATTCTCCGTCCATTTGAGTGTCTATGTGATATGTTAGTATAGTTATGTTTATGTCCTGTGATCCCAAAGGATATTACGAATATTAATAACATATGTGTTTCAATGACGCATTAGTTTATTTAGAAGCTACCTGGTATATACGTGTGTTATTTTAAAGAACCAGAAGGTGAAAGATTTTTTGATGTGTTAACACTGGAATGCGATACAGCAGCTGATATAGAAGAGGTATGAACTTTAGCATATCTTTCGATGTACGGGGTATTGTCGTAATTTTATTGCTAAAATCAAGAGCAATGCACGATGAACTTTTTTGGAATTAATTCCATAAGAGAAATTACGGTTTGTTACATATGAGGGCGCAATAAGTTGTCTTCCATGTCATGTTCATACACCACACATTGTGTATTTAATTAATTCTAATATAGGTCAATTATGCATAATTATTGTTTTTGATTACAACTCTTTTTTTTTTTCTCTCTAATAACTATAAGTGGGACAAAGAGTAAGGATTAAATATAGAACCGTAAAGGTACTTAGTGGTCCTTGAAAACAGGGGGAGGGAAGGGATATACTTTGTTAATCAAATCATACTCTCGAAGTGAGTGTATATGAGGTGTAACTTTAGAAGGTATATTATAAACTTGTTTTACTCTAATTGCCTATAAGTAAATAGAGAAGTCTTAGGCATCGCCAAAGCAGGAACAGACGATGCCATTACGTCAACGCCTGAGTATTTTGTTCTATTCCCTCAAGGGTATATTATAATCTTTAGGATAAATAAAATACGGATAACTTACAGCTTTTCTTACAAAACAAATGTTTCTTTCTTTTCAAAACTAAATGTTTTTCAAGAAACTTTACAGTGAAATGGTATTTTATTTACTATAAATAAAATTAAAAATGTGTATGAAAGTTTTACAAGGGCCGTATCATTAAAGAACTATTTTCGGACAATAACCTCTCCCATTCAGTAGTAGTAATATTGTTTTAACGGCGGCCGCGGGTTCCTTTGCGTGGCTTCCTCACCGGTGATCGCGCTTTTTGCGGGCAGCTCTTGCGTTTTGCTTCACTTGATCTTAAGAAATATATATTTAGTGAAATTTAATTATTGTATCTAATTCTAGGTGAAATTAAATAAAATTTTCCTCAATGTAATAATTTAATTAAAATATGATATCACTTAGATAAACAAATAAAACACTTTTAATTACAATCAGATAGCTTGGTTGCAAACGCGGCTTAACGAGCTAAAATGACTATGATTTTAAAAATGAAGTTGGGGTCTTATAAAGTATAATAAACACACACCTGCCAAATACAAGTTTTAAAGAAGCCAAGTTTAATTTTTTCAAAAGACGATAAATATTCTTCGACAAAAATACATACGAAGGTCATATAGAAGATAAGGGATTACTTTCCGATTCAATCAACAAGTAAGGACAAAATTTCCTTTTTTAGCCTTCTTAAGTATCTTACCGGATCTCAGGGCATGTTTTCGGTTTGAATATATTTATAACATAATATTATAATAAACAACTGATTTTTAGTTCTATACTGGAATTACCACTTTTTGACCTGGTATTCAGCTTAAACCAGCATGGGATACCAAAAAGACTTATCCTAATTTGGCTAAATTTTTAGGAGGCCTAGTAGTTAATTGCAAAGACCACAATTTTAACCGAAAAAAGGTCAGTTTGAAATTGACTCTTTGACCCGCTGGGAAATTAGGCCTACAGATCGTCCCGGGCTAACAAAAAAAGGAATTATCCAGGCTAAATTTAGGATGGCTCCCTTGGGGGACGCATTATATAGACGCTAAAAGTGTTTCTCTAGTTAGGTTTAGAGGATGCTCGGCAGCTGCAAGATAATCACTCTATTACACTTCAGCTCATGTTCTTGTGCCGCAACCGATTGGGGAAGTTTTGGCAGCAGAGATGTATTCAGTTCTTATATCAGTTTGAAAGATTCTTGTAGGAATAATTTCTTGTATTTATAGAGACTTTTAGTTTACATCCGCGCCGAGTCGTTGTTTCGACTTTATGGTCGTGTTTTCGTCCGTCTCTGTCTGTTTCTCCAAGACCGAAGTGGGCATTTTGATTCACGTCACTCAAATCTAACATTTAAAACAGTTATTCCTGCATCCCCATGAATGTTCTCCGTCAGGATAATAGGCAGCAATCGGACATCTCCCTTTCGGCAATATATACATTCCTGCTAAGTCACCATATTGCAAAGCTGGAACGATAAAATATCTTTTCCTATACGACTGAGATAATCTGTCCGTCTTTTGACATTGCAGATAGAGCACTTGAATAATTTTTTAGTTAACTCGGACTTGGGCGGCAGGGTAATATAATTTTATAATAGCAGAGAAATGTAAGTCACGATTTCCACTCAAACCAGACAATACCTTACTCATTGTTATTATATTTTTAAAATATAAGAAACAACCAAACACTTACAACCACAATAAACGATTAGAAGAGTTTTAATTATCATAGTTTTATAGGTTCGCATAGAGACTTATTTTATTGTTATTTTTTATATAAGTATCTTATTAAGAACAAAAGAAGTATTGAAATCAACATGGTCCTAAGATGATGTAATAGCAGTAAGTTAAGATAAATAGGACAAAAACGTGGCGTTACAGTTGGTTGGTAGTAGGGGGTGAGGACAGTGCTAATGGTATGTTTAATTGATTTCAGTACAAGATCATCCTGCACTGGCCAAGAAGGAAAAGCTTAACCGGCTGTACTATATCCTAATTCTAGTACCATTACAATACACCCCCTTGCCCTCCAGAAACCTCTTATTATTAAAAACACATTCGCATTTATTATTTTTAACACAAGAGGTCTCCAAATATCCAAACAACACCATTCATCCTCCTGAAATATCTCCCACAGAACTCCACAGAACTGTCCTTAGATCGTCAAAGCAGTGATGCTGTCTTGTCTTCCGTTCTGGGCACATATCATCACTTCATGATTATAAATTTTATATTCCACAGCGCTCCCTTTCCCCAACTGTCAAAGATTGCCTCTCCTACAAAATGATGAACATAAGACATTCTTACAAGACTGCTCAGGACCTAACGAACATCAGAAGTAACCTTCAAATACTCTTGTTCTGACGGATATCTGGGCTCGGCCTGCCGTGATGTCACAGGTATCTCCAGATCGCCTCTTCTTTTAATAGGAGTAACTCAAGCATTTATATATATATATATATATATAATATATATATATATATATATATATATATATATATATATATAGTATAATATATATATATATATAATATATTATATATATATATATATATATATATAATGTTATATATTATTGTAGGGTAGTGAGACTATGGTCTGGAATAAGAAGTACTGATCTAAAGTTCAAATGTGTTCAGATGGACAATTTAGGGGCATGCTAGGTGTAAAAAGAATTAATAAAATTGCGAATGAACGTATTAGAGAGTGGTGTGGTGTGAAGAAAGGGGTAAATGAGAGAATAAATGAAAGTATGTTTGTTGAGATGGTTTGGTCATGTGGAAAGGATGAATGGAAGTCGGTTGGTTAAGCGGATGTATAGTGGTGAGTGTGTTGGGAACCGACCGGCTGGGAGACCCCAAGGAAGAAAAGTTGGATTGAGTCGGTGAACGAATGGTCTGAAGGAGAGAAATGTGAGTTTGGCAGAGGCGAGAATAAAGGTGCAATGATAGGAGAGAATGGCGGGGTTTTTGTATGGGGGCATGGTTGTGGCCCCCCTGGGCCAGGGGATGAAACCCTTACATTGACCGATTTACCATAGTGAGGGCCCGTCGCGGTCCTATTGATGCTCTAGGGTGGATTTTCTGGTTGCGACGAGTTCTCACTAATTAATGATACAGAGGGGGCGGTAAGGCTTGGGCTTTCTTTTCGACGTTTGTCATGTTCTCTAACTTACTGCTTTTCTTTCCTGATGCTTGTTACCACCACCTTACCCCCAATCTTGGGGGCAAAGAGGAAGGTAAAGAAAGAAAAGAAGAGATATAATTATATTTAATATTATATATATATATATATTATATATTAAAATATATATATATTATATATATATATATATTATGTATTTATATATATATATATATATATATATAGTTATATATATATATATTATATATGTATATTATATGGCAGGTGTTCGGTAATCATATGGAGTTGGTGGTAGCGCTTCTGAATGGAATAAAGTATCGTATGATGATAGTGAAGAGTGTGTAAGGAATAATGGTGTTGAAAGTGATTGGGTTTAATAATTATAGCGGAGTGAGGGAAGGGTTGTGTTAATGTCTCCTTGGTTATTTCAATTTGTATTGGATGGGGTTGTGAAAGAATTGGGATGGATGTGGCAGGAAATGGTGTTGGAATGATGGAGAATGGGGTGAGGTGGGGGTGCCCTACCTATTATATGCGGAATGATTTGTTTTGTGTGCTGAATCTGAAGAGAGTTTGAGAGGTTGGTAGAGAGATTTGGCAGCGGTGTTTGTAAAGGGGGGTTTGAAAGTAAACGTAGATAAGAGTAAGGTAAGGTTGAGAGTGAGGACATTCCTCAGTGTGATAGTGGTGTTTTAGACTGGTGAGCAGAGCTGGACACAAGGTGTCTGAGTTTAAAATATTTAGGATATATGTGGTGGATGAGAAGGGAACGGATGGATGCCAGAGTGTAGTAGGAAAGTTGTGAATGGCAGGAAGGTGGCTGGTGCAATTAAATCGTTGGTGGATGTAAAGGGATCTAAGTCTTGAGTAAGCTGGGGTCTGCATGAGGGTATGGTTTGTTACCTTTGTTAATTGTATAGTAGTAAGACTATGGTCTTGAATAAGAGGTTATAGATTTAAAGTTCAATGTGTCAGATTGACAATCTTAGGGGCGTGTTAGGTGTGAGAAATTTGATCAAATTTGAGGAATGAACGTATTTAGAGAGTTATGTGGTGTGAGAAAGGGGTAAATGGAGAATAAATGAAATTACGTTGAGGGGTTGGTCAGGTGGAAAGGAATGAATGATAGTCGGTGGGTTAAGCGGATATATAGTGGTGTGTGTTGGGAATCCGACCGCTGGGAGACCGAAGAAAGTGGATTGAGTCGCGGTAAAGGAATGTCTGGAGAAGAAACGTGAGTTTGGCAGAAGCGAGAATAAAGGTGCATAATAGGAGTGATGGCTTGGTTTTGTGCGGGGTATGGTTGTGGCCCACCTGGGCAGGGGATGAACCCTATCATGACGGATATGTCTAAGTGGGAGGGTCCGCGTCGCTGTTCATGAAGCTCTAGGGTGGATTTTCCCGACTGCGCGAGTTTGCACTAATAGGTATAGAAGGGGCGGTAAGGCTGGGCTTTCTTTTCGACTTGGGAACATAGTTTCTTGCTACTGCTATACTTTTCTGTGCAAATGTCCCACGCAACCTTCCTCATCTTTGGGGGAAAAAAAGGAAGATGATGATCGATGATGATTATATATATATAGTATATATATATATATAGTATATATATATATATATAATATATATATATATATATTATATATTATATATATATATATATATTTATATATATATATATAATGATATATATAATATAGTATATATAATGCAGTAGGTAACAATCTACTTCAAACTGTTAGATTATTATTATTATTATTATTATTATTATTATTATTATTATTATTATTATTATTATTATTATTATTGTTATTATTATTAGTGGTAGTAGGTAGTAATTACTAGTAGTAGCGGTTTCTTTAACTCTTTCTCAAATGAAGAATTTGCATTGGATATGACGTGAGTAGCCAAAATCATAGTTATGAACTGGATTCCTGACACGCCACGGGAGCGATGTTCTTGTCGTATGAAAGGATTGGTTCTTCAGCACGGTAAAAATTGGGAAGAAAAATGCAGGCTTGATAAGAAGTAAGTGGCGAAATGATCTAAGGTGAAATGAATGAAACTGAATAATTAGGGAAAGAGAAAATCCAAAAGTCGGCAACAAATTGAATTGGCAGATGAATAAATGATCGAAAGTAGGGAAAATTTCAGTTGCCATTTCGAAAATTAAAGAAAATGAAATAAAAACACTATAAGAAATGAAGGAAAGGGAAATGATGAAAGGTTTATTAAAAAAAAAGTTCTGGGACAGGAGTGAACTAGTGTTGGGATGGCTTTAGCTTGAGAGCCATGAAGTTAACTAAAGGACTTAGAACTGAAGCTGAAGCTGAAGTAGCTGTGATTTTTCTTTTGGATCTAAAGAGCCAGAGTTTTCTAGAGCCTTAAGAAAGGGTTCCCAAGACCTTCAGAACTTCTGGTTGATCATCCGATGTATGTACGGTAGAATGGTTACAATCTGAAACTTGTGAAGGTTGCCAATTTATTCGCCTCTCCCAAATTCAGATTTTTTTTATTAAAGTGTTAATAGTTTGATTACATGAATTCTGTCTTTGTAGCTTCTATTTCTATTTCTTTTATAATTTTAATTCTTACTATAAAATGACATTTTTAGACATTTTTTTTAGCGAGCTGTTTTGGTCTGAGAAAAATATTACTTAAAAAAAAGAATGGTTGCAACTCCCTGTGAGAAGTAATGCTTAAGTACGTAGACAGCCATGTCGTTAGATTGTTGTTTTAACAGTTGAGAGCATTATGGTTTATTATTAGAGTCAAAGTCTCACAATATCTGTTTAGGATGGAATGTATTGAATAGTAAAGCCTGAGTGGAGTTGAAGTCTAGGTGTTTATGGGGGTTGAAGTTGAGGCTTGTGGAACTTCCCTTAACTTAAGTTAAACTTTAATAATCGTAAATTGCCCAAATCTTTGGTGAGAAGGAGCTCGCCGGATCAGGAGCCCACCCGGAGGACATCCCAATTACTAGAATACCCCAAAAAGCTGGAAAGAATTAAGACTGTTATCCTTGTTCTAAAGGAAGAAGGGATGAAAGAGTGACTGGGTAAAACTGGGTTGATAGTGTAAGTTTAATAATAAATAATATAATATAATATAAAATAATAATAATAATAATATAAATAATAATATATAATAATAATAATAATAAAAATAAAAATAAAAATAAAAATAAAAATAAAAATAAAAATAATAATAATAATAATAATAATAATAATAATAATAATAATAATAATAATAATAATAATAATAATAATAATAATAATAATAATAATAATATAAAGAAAATTCCTGACTTATGGTATTAACAAAGGAACTAATTTTAAACAAGTCTAATCTTATATATTTGGTATTTTATGCCGCTAATTATGCAGTTTTTAAAAATCTGCTCCCTTCCTACAATATTTGTTCTAGTCTCTCAAAGCCATATTTTGACAATGAGCAATAATTTAATAGCTTTATATACTTATAGTTTGCTAAGAGCTAATTATTATTAGTTATATGTAGAACGCAAATCGTTACTATTATTAGATGAAATATTCATTTAAATTTTAAATCTTCTTGTAGTATTTAAGAATTATAGTAACTATTATAAATGATGTAGTTGACTTTAAAGTTTGCCTTATAACAATTTAATAATTATTGCAATAATAATAATAATAATAATAATAATAATAATAATAATAATAATAATAATAATAATAATAATAATATAATAATAATAATAATAATATAATAATAATAATAATAATAATAATAATAATAATAATAATAATAATATAATAATAATAATAATAATAATAATAATAATAATAATAATAATCATCATAATTATCCACTCCCACATAATAGTGGTTTGAGGAAACTCGGATACATTCTACAGGAACCTGCGAAGAGGCGTGTAAATACCCCTGAATTTTTTTTACTCGCGTTTTGACCTGTAAAATGTTCCCTTTTTGTCACCTCCGTATTGTAGTGCGGGAGATTATGGTGTGCTCTTGACTTGGACATGCTGTGGAGAGCAGACAACCACTCCCTTTGAATTATTCTCCCTACCAGTCCCAACTGACAATTTTAAATTTTATGTATCATAAATTTCGATGATATTTTGTTCATATTGTGAAAGTAGAAAATGGTAGAAAGTTTTCTATGGTAAAGTCTACGAAAGTTCTGCTTTTAAACAAAGCAAAACAACATCTTTAGTCAGGCACTCCACCTATCCCCACCTTGACTAGGAACTACCATCGTCTCTGATACCCTTGAGAATGAAGAGGTTCCTGAATCTCTTCTTCCGTCCGCAAATCTCCTCCCCATCTCATACACATTGTCTATGACTCGTTGGTATTTCAATAAAGGAAGTCGAGTTTCTGAAATGGTTTATTTTCTTATATTTCCTCATTATAATGGTCCTCAAGAAATTCCGTGTGCAAAGAAACCAAAATCACGACTCTCTTCCTCCCACCAACCCCCAATATGCTATGGATTTTGGGATCCTCCTCAATGCATTTTCTGGTAATCCTCTATATCCGTCTTATTTTTATTTATATCACGATCAGTTTACATCACTTAGGTTTTCCGTCCTCAGTGAAGTCTATGGAGTTCCTTAAGCATGAGGGGTCCAGATGTGACGCGGATGAGGTATGATATGATTCCTCTTTATGTGAGCTGCCTTAAGGCGGAAAAATTATCAAAATTTGGTAATTTTCCCGTAATTTCTATTCTGGATGCATATAGAAATACCTTTAAAAAAAAAGGACAATCTTTGCAACCAAAATTCAAGATGACAATATGACCACGACGACGTTTTAGTCCAATAAAAAGGAAAACAATGCAGGTAGCCGACCTATATAGATTTCCACCATTTAAAATGTATTTAACACACTGAACCCTCGATTACTAGGTTACTAATAACCTTCAACACACCATTTCTCCATACCAACTTAAAGATTGGATTTACTATCTATTAGATATATATGATGTTAGTCATGCCCGTGGTTACTATCTATTAGGTACATATGATGTTAAGTCATGCCCGTGGAGGTGTTTCCGATTTTAAAAATAAAAATAAGGGCATCCACAAAATTATTGTCGAGTTTCCCAACCTGTATCCATTCGCTGTGCCTATGATCATCTTATTCAAAACTGCCAAATTTGCATTGGTTTACATCCTGTATGCTCTGTCCAAATCTCATGTTACAGTTCTGCACATACTAGACCGCGAGAAGCAATGAGACATGTCAAAGAGAAATTATCCAATGCCACTACTAAGGCTCAACACGATTGAGCGATTGGTGAGTGTGATGATAGTACCTTGTTCGATCCCTTTTGCAGATCCTATAAACCAATTTACTAGAGAGCTTCCCTCCTTAAATAGGGCAATGTTCGTGAGGTGCGATCTTTTCTTTAAAGAAAATTTTAAAATATACCCTTTGCCAACCCCAGCTATATTTGGAGTGGTTTTGAATCCACAACACTATCCACCAACACGTTTATGCTGAGTATTTACCAATCCACCTTCTACAGATTCATAACTGAAATTTCAAATCTCCCTTAGGCTTGTAGAGCCTTTTCCAAAAATTAACTGCCTTCCAACTCACCCGACATGACCCGAACTTCCGCTCTACTAAGATCCCCAGAACGTACTAGTCTGTTCAACAGTATGTGTTTTATTAGGAAATTTACGCTCAACCTAATGAAACACGAACTTGATCACCTGCCATATACCCATCTCTAAACTCTCTCTTATCAACAGACCACTCACGGAGTTCCTCCTGATCCAGCTCGCAAATTGTCAGTGGCTATTTCTCCCGGAAAACCTGCTGGAAGTTAAGAATCAGTCCCCTTCACCTCAATATAGAGATTCCTCACCTTTCAGACGGGGCAGCTCTTTTTAATGCCAAGCTTCAGACTTCTGAAAAGCTCATACCCTATATACCCCGAGGAAACCACCACCGTTTCAACAAGCTCAACATTCCACGCGCTTTAATGGACACCACCCTAACATTCCCGAATATTCAACGAACCCATTTCAGTGTTCACAGCTACACCTTAGCCTCCTATCTCGTATTCTGGAAAATCGAAATTTTTCTAGGGAGGAGTTGGTATTTTATACCATACCGGCGTCGCCAACGAATGATTCTTATGCAATTAAGAATTCATTACACAAATTTAAAACATGGTTTTGATATGTTGAGGAAGTTCCCCTCCTTTATATTCTTCGTTTTGCCAGCCACATACTCCTTCGGTTAACCACATTCTGGTGATACTCCATTTTAAGAGCCGCTGGAAATAAATTCTTCCCTTCACTATGTACATCTCTTAGAACACCTTTCTTATATCTTATCAAAACCCTCAAATTTAAAGTCTGCTATGATTTTCTCCTTTGTATGGGACTTTAATTTAGTTTTGTAGTGTTAAGCTCTTCCGTTTAGTTTAATAACTGTATCAATGTTGGAGTTGTAGTTGCAGCTTCACAGTGTGCTGGGCCTGCTCCTGTACAAATACTCCAAAAATCTGTTGCTGTTGTTGTTATTATTATTATTATTATTATTATTATTATTATTATTATTATTATTATTATTATTATTATTATTATTATTATTATTATTATTATTATTATTATTATTATTATTATTGTTAATCGAACATTGAATCTAAGTAATTTTAAGGTCATTTATTATCTTTAAGCTGTACTTTTTGCTCTTATGCGTTATCAGTGTAATAATTGTTAATCTCAAATGGTGCTGTTCAATCCTAAGTTTTTTTTTTGCAAGCCATTGTGAGATCTTTCACTGCTTGTGGTTTAACGTTTTTCCATGAGATTATTTTACATTGACTAAATAAATTTATTTTTAATATTAAGTGTTCTAAGGTTTTTATTGCTGTGTTTTAATGTGTAATTTGAAATACATATTCATTCACAATTCACAAATTTTTCATATATTGCAATACCCTTGTTATTGTTATTCGAATAAATTTATGAAATAAATTATTAAATTTTATGTGTTTTAATTTTCGTTCATAGTATTTAAAAAATTAGTAGCTCTTGTGGTTAGACGTTTGTTTTCGCTTATTAGCTGTAATATTTAATGCTTAGGAATAACAGGAAACTAATATAGTGTATGTAATTATAATTCATTATTACTTTTATATTCAGTATCTTTAAAATTATCTGTGTATTTATCAATTCTTGTTACTCTAGTTGAATTTTTATGGTAAATATTTTTTTCTGGATATTTATAAGAATATATAAATGGAAAAAGCATATTGTGCAACGTCCATCTAACATTATTTCTTTAATAATATACTTAATTAACTGAATGTTGAAAAACATAGAACCTGAAAATTTCCATTTTTAGTTAAAAAATAAAATTTTCAATGTGTAAATATTAAATATCAATAAAATAATGATGATGATGATGATGATGATTTTTTTAATTATGATACATGTCACGACTCACGAACTCCTAGGGCCCCTTTCAAGGAGAGGACATAAAATAGAATATGGGAAACCCGCCCGAGGCCAGACCTAACGCAAATTTCTCAGATAAGAGCAGGCATGGGCAGAACAAAAGTGGCAAGAAAGAAACAGGCACCACAACGAGCGATTCTGTGGAGTTCAATTTTCAATCCTCACAAAAAATTAATGCGAGAGTAAGGGATCCCTTGTGCTACGAGGGCGACGCAATGGTGGTGGAATACGAGAGGTCAATTCCCTCGAGCACCTCCCGTTTTAGTACCTATAAAATAGAAATAGTGCGCCAACGTTACGTTGCAGAGATATAGGGTCCAGGGAGCTAGAAAGTAGGGTACAGTTTATTAGTCTTTTAGCCTTGGACTCGACCCTATCCAAAAGAAGGGTGGAGCCGGAGTTCCCCCAAATGTGAAAGCAGTACTCCAAACAAGTGCGGATATGGCCCTTATATAACTGTAGTAGCAGTGCAGAAGAAAAATCCCGCTGCCTAAACAGTCCCCAGCTTCTTCGAGGCCACCTTAGCAACCGTTGTAATATCAGGTTTCCAAGACAATTTATTGTTTATGTTCAGACCAAGAATGCTTATGTTGTTCACAGGTGAGATGTTAGAGCCGTCGAAGGAGGTAGGAAAGTTGGGTGGCGTTTTTGAGAGGGAGATATAAATAAGTTGAGTTTTTAAACGAGTTGAATTTCACAAGGTGGTTGTGACCCCAGCGGCGGGAATTCCCATCCAGATCCGCAAGAATAGAATCGGAAAGTTGTAGACGTGAGGCAATTCTAGATGCAAAAGAGGAAGCAGATTTGAAATGAGTGGAAGATTAGAGAGTTGAGTCATCGCGTAAGAGTGAACAAAGTTAGAAGTGCAGCCGAGGGGATCGTTGAAGAAAAGTAAAAATATAGCTGGAGATAAAATAGAACTTGAGGACACACAATTAATACAGGAAAGGAGGAAGAGGTCGCTTCCATCACGAGTGCTTGATTTGGGCGTTTCAGACGGAAATAACTTTATAAAAGTAAGCAAAGAGGAGGAGGATATCCAAAGGAAGGGATCTTAGAGAGCAGTGACCCGTGCCATTCTTGGTCGAAAGCTTTCGATACGTCAAGCGCCAGCACACAAGACTGCCCATGGTCCCGTTCCTAAAGGCAGAAGATAGGAAAGTATGTTACTAGTTGACCTCGAGCGATGAAAGGCATACTGATGAGAAAGGAGGGAATGAGATTCCAGATGATCCAGGAAATGAGAGTTAAGGGGAGTTTCAAAGATTTTAGACAGAATTCAAGTGAAAGTTATAGGACTATAGTTTGAAGGATCAGAACGGCTACCCTTTTTCGGGATCGGCTGAACATATGCGCGCTTCCAGCATTGAGGAAAAGTGTTTGTGTTAAGTCATAGAGAGTAGAGTTGAACAAAGACAGGTGTCAGCTCAGTTGCACACTCCCTTCAGAACACTGGGAGGAATACCATCGGGACAACTTACCTTCCTGACGTTCATAGATCTCAGGATCTCATACATCTGATCATGTGTATTCGCAGGTAGAGGCACGGGACTCCTGAGAGAAGTAGGTGGAGGGATGCCAAAATCGTCCATTGTGGAATTAGATGAAAAAAGGAGACCGAAGAGGTTGGCTTATTCAGAAGGAGAGTTTGCTACAGATCCGTCAGAGCCAACAAATGGAGGAAAGGCAGATTTACACAAGTTGTTAGAGATGTTTTTGGCAAGAGGCCAGAAATTTTTATCAGTAGGAGAACCAAGGAGGTTAGCACACTTTTTTTTAAGTAAAGGTGCGCTTAGCCTATCTAATAATTTCCCTGAAACGATTCCCAGCAGAATGAAAATTAGTAAGAGTGATAGGAGAGCGAGTGTTTTTCCATGCCCTATACGCGAAGTCTCCTGAATGGCACGAGAACAGACTCCATCGAACCATGGATTTTGGAGAGAAAAGATTTAGTTGAAGATGGAATGAACCTGTTCATCTCATCGGTGATCACGGCCCCTACCTTTTCAACAGTGATCGAAGCGTCCTCAGGCAAACAGGATTCATTCCAAGAATAGTTAGCACAGAAGCTACGCAATGCTCCCCAATTAGCCCGATTAAAGTGTCAGAAAGTACATTTAGGGCATGGTGGAGCAGCTGGAGAGAGTATTATAATTAAGAGCTACAAGATTGTGGTCAGAGTTTCCGATAGGAGGGAAAATGGTGTATTTATAACGAGAAGGAGTAATGGTGAAGCATATGTCAAGCGTGTTCAAGAGTTGGTTTGTTCGATCTGAGATGTGTGTAGGTTCCTTCATCAACTGTTCCAGATCGTTGAGAATACTGAATGTTTTGGTCTCTTCCCCACCTGCATCAGTATGAGAGGAGCCCAACCGCTCGGTGGTGGATACACGTTGAAATCCGCCTAAATAGAGGACCTCAGCATTTGGATGGAAAGAAGTAACAGTCTCATAAGTAGTAGTAAGGAAGTAAAAAAAAAACAAACTTGAAAATCTGTTTTATTAAGAGAGCAGTAGCAGAAATGGTAGTAATAGGGAGAAAGATTTTAAGCAATAAAACATCGAAGTTAGGAGATTCAAGGTTCTCGAGACGTCTTACAGGACTATTAACGTTTATATAGGCACAGACTACCATTCAGTCGGAAATTGTAAAACAAGTAATAGTTGGAGACGAGGCCGTAGCCAAAAAAAATTTCGGGAGGGGGTGGGGGTGTTTTATATATATATATATATATATATAGTATATATAGTATATATATATATATATATATATATATATATATATTATATATATATATATATATATATATATATATATATAATATATATATATATTTATATATATATATATATATTAATATAAAAAAATATATATATAATATTATATATATATATATATATATATATATATATATATATATATATATATATATTATATATATATATTATATATATATATATATATAATATATATTATATCAATATATTATATATATATATATATATATATATATCAATAAAATAATCTAACATTGATAGGAATTTCAAAATACGATAAAAGATTTATATAAAAAATTCTTCATCTTCATCTCCTAGCAGCAAAATGATTGATAACTTCCTCCGTTTATATTTCATAGCTGTGATGGACACTCATTAAAGCCAGTTCTGTTAGGCTTTCTTCTCCAAAAGAATTGAAAAAGCATGTTTTCAGCCTTTTCAGAGTAGATAAATATTTTTTTTTGGAGTACACATTTTAAGTGAGGTAAATGCTTAAATCCTTAACAATCCAAATGTGACTGTACAAATCAGATTCATTTACAAAATTCGTAAAATATTTCGTAGATATCTATGGAATGAGTGACTTTACAATGATTAGTAAGTATGGATCTATGGCTCACGAACTTGTTCTATAGCTGGTTTGAAAAATCATCAAGAAAAGAAAATGTAATTGCCCTATATCTTTTCATTTTATATTTAGCCTCACATGAGGCATTCTCATTACTTCATTAACAAAAAGTAAGAAGTTGTGTTGTAACTTCCAAAATGCTTGAAAATGTTTCATCGATGTTTGCTTGAAAATCTTTCAAAACAAATGCATTTTTAATATGATTAAGAGCAGCTGCTTCTCTTTAAAAATGGAGAATAAAGTTGAAGTCATAAATAAACTTATAATAAATTTGCTTTTGTTGACAGATTTCAAATGATCTGAGTTTTTTTTAAAGAAGGTTTAATATATTGATCCATTCAAGCTCCTTTAAAGCTTCAACAAATGCTTTAAAATTTCTCTAGATCGTAACAATCCATCATAACTTTTCACCAACCTTGCTTGTTTTGCCCATTCGTAAGTTTTTTCTATTTTGTGTCTGCGAAAATCTTTTCTATTTTTTTCTATTAAAATAGTTGTCTGCTTTAGCAATCTTAAGTAGTTCCTAGTTACATTTGCTGTGCCATAAAGTTTCTGATGTGTTGTACTT
Source organism: Trachelipus rathkii (assembly GCA_015478945.1). NCBI lineage: Eukaryota > Metazoa > Arthropoda > Malacostraca > Isopoda > Trachelipodidae > Trachelipus > Trachelipus rathkii. The sequence goes on from JABUQX010079734.1 coordinate 35,022, forward strand.
ACATGGATTTGAACAGCAATGAACATATAACGGTGCTGGATACTTTCGACAGCTTAAACACCTCTAAAACCTCTCAGTTGCTTCTGCACCATCTTATCGTTGTTCAATCGGAGTTCCTATTTATTTCGGCGTTCACAGTATTGCCTCAGCTGGATATCCTCCTTTAATGCTTTCAACAGCCACTTAACCTAAGAAATCTTCACGAACCACAAATGTTTCCTCATTTCTATTAATTATTATTATTATTTTAATTATTATTTTTATTATTATTAAAAATTAAGAGACTCAAGACAAAAAAAATTTTGATCGCTTAAAAAAACTCCTAACCCTTAACCCCCACCTCCTGTATTAGGCTTTGATTGGAGATATTAAGTTTATTTTAGAATTAGAATCCCTGGCTAGCTGAATTTTTCCCTTTCTTTCTGAAGATTATCATTTATATTAAGCATTTAAAGAATTAGGATTTAAAAGCAAATTGAGGAATATTATAATAAATTAGGTAAAAGCATTTTATATGTTGAAATTTTAACTCGTTTGAATATTCCTAAACAGAATAATGAAGAGAGCCTGGATAAATTTATTACTAAAGAAATTTGATGAAGCCAGAGAAGATGCCCATAGAAGTCTAGAATATCACTCTGATCATTCTGATATGTGGAATAGTTTAGAAATTCTAGGGTATTGTTATGCTATGAGAGAGGAGAACAGGAAAGCTGAACATTACCTTGAAGATGCGGTAACTGGGTTAAGACAAAGTGATAAAGATAATGCAGTAAAAGCTCCAGCTGCAGTTCGTATTTTTAAATTATTAAAGTATGTTAAAAAAAGAAAAGACATAGTACGTTCGGATGAAAATTATGCGCAGGGTCTGATAAAGCCTCGAATCAATGGTATTAATGCAATTTTGAAATGTGCCACTGAAGCTGTGGAAGTAAAAGTAACAAGCGAAACTGGCAGAGGGCTTTATGCAAAAGAAGATATTAAACCAGGTTTGTTTTTATTATTTTGATATAATTTCTGAGGAAATGGTGATCATTAACATTTTGTACCATTGAACATGCAATAGAACATAAATTTAGATTGATGTTGTAATTTATAATTGTATAAATTAGTAATCATATTTGTTACATATTTTTCGGCTTAATTGAAAGTACAGGAGACGTAATTTTGGTGGACGAAAGCTTATGTGAGTGCTTTAAACAGAGAAAACTTTTGAAACTGCACATGTTATTCTTGTTATACAAAAGATTAGGCTCGCTCCATTCCATGTGAATACCTTGTTCTCGGGTAAGATAAATTAGTCAAAGCAATGAAATTATTTGAAAGAATATTTCAACTTCGCTCTTCAGTTATTCTTTTATTTACTATTTCAAGGTATGGTTTTGCAGCGAGGAATGTTTAAGAAAAGCAAAACGTTTTCATTCCTTAGAATGTCAAGTTTTAAATTTTTTGTGTGAAAATAGTATTGGCAGTATGGGAATTTTAGTGTTCAGGTAAGTTTTAAAATGCTCAATTGACTGCAGCTTATAGTTTTTTTTAAATACTTGTTAGATTCATGTTAAAAGCAAGGATTATGATAAAAAAAATTAGATTGTAGTTCATGGAATTCCTAACGTAAAAATTCTTAAATTCTCAAAATTAAACTTTCTAAAGTAATATTGAATTACTATTTTTTTTTTTAAATTGAATTACTAACTAACTTTACTGGTTAACTTTTTAAAAAAAATGGGTTACATTATTCTTGTAAACCAATGTGAGTCAAACGTTTTTGGTATAATTGAGAAAACTCTTATTAATTTCAAGATAGAATAATTCTTAAGCTATTAATTAAAAATATTCAATATATTATAAAATACATTCGAATGAGATTTAGCAATAAAAAAAAGTCAGTTAGGTGGAACTAGAACTTATTTATCGACACCTTCTTCCCAACAAAAATTCCTATAGGATCCCATCCATTCCTATCTTAATTAAGATAGGAATGGATGGGATCCTATAGGAATTTTTTGCTGGGTTTCGATATGACATAACTGTTGGTTGGACTCTAGCAACCACACCTTCAAAGTAAACTCTTACTATTAATGTATTTTTCATTCACAAAAACGAGCATAGGCAGTCATAGGCGTTACCAACTATTAGCGTTAGCAGCATGAATCAAACGGACAATTGTTGCAATATGCAACAAAAATGTTTGCGTGTGTCGCATTTTCTCAAAATTGTGTATTAGGTTTAATGAACATATGTGACAACCCTGTTGAAAGACTGTTATATAATGCTAGGTGATGACTCATTTGACTGCGTGTGTGAACTCTTTTCTAAGAATCTTATACAATAAAATAAGTCTCTAAATACACACAACCTCCACAGTGTCCCTTTAAAACGGCAAGAAGTGATATTTTAATTGCTCTTGCAAAACAGGCTAAACGCTTTGAACACTGTTTAGCAGTATGATGTAGATTCAAAAATCTTAGGAATAGTAAAATTACATTTAACTATTCGTATAGAAAATGTCTTAGTATATTTAGTTTCCGAACAGGAAAAATTTCATTGTACATGAGACACGGCAAATGAAAATTATCTTTAGCTTCCTTGTGATTTATATCCGACAAAAGAAATCGGTAAACGGATTTTTCCTAGTAGTGCTTAGTTTGCTAGAATAGAATTAGAATGTTCATAATTTATTTTTCACTTTTTAATACTATAAAAAAAATATTCCTTTTCCAGAATTCTTTTGCTGTTAACTTGGGAGAAAATTAAAGAACTAAGAGAATCTGGAAAGATTGATACAAAATTATCATATTCTCAACCTCTGCATATGAAATTTAACTTGAAGGAAAAATACTTTACAGATGACTATTTGACAACCTATAAACTTGTAACGAACTCACAGAAAAGAAGTTTTGACGATTTATTTGAAAAGACTATCATTGCAGTTTATTTAAAGCAATGCCTAAAAGTGGTAAATTTCTTTAAGGAAAATGTAAGTTTAGACGACGAAATATTTGTGGCAAGTTTAATATTAAGACATTTTCAAAGTTCCTCATGTAATGCTCACAGTATTACAGAATTTGGCTATATAGACGATCTTAATGTTATCGAACTGGGAGGAGGCATTTACCCAACAATCTCTCTAATAAATCATAGTTGTATCCCAAATGTATTTAGATATTGTATTGGAAGCGATTCTGTAGTACGAGCAGTTAATACAATAAGAAAAGGAGAACAAATCTTTGACAGCTATGGACCCCCATGACGACGTGGCAAGGAAAAAAAGAGTCAAGAACGCAGTTTTAGCCGACCAGAATAGCAAGTTTGATTGCGACTGTATAGCTTGCAAAGAAAACTGGCCTACATTAAGAGAGAATAAAGTGTACATGAAGTTTGCCTGTCCTGAAAAAAACTGTGACCAAATAGTGGAGTACGACGGAGAGGAAAAAATGAGATGTCCATCTTGCGGTTTCACAAAGAAGCACAGAAGTTTGATGACCGAAGCCAAAGTAGAATTAAAGAATCATAAACAAGGACCTTGCGTCAATGAAATTGGTTACACAGATACAAGCACTGTTTGCCGGC